>BQNB010010966.1:21401-70340 GCA_026074375.1 Tanacetum coccineum
ACAATATTGGGTATGGAAAATCAAAATCGATGAGAAAAACAGTTTTTATAAACCAAAACACCGTTTGGTTATCTTTTTTGCTACAAACAGAATAGAAAGAACATCAGTGGAACAACTATTACTAAAATTAACATTAAAAACAAGTAGTCTAGCAATACCTTGTACCTTTGTCATCCTTGTCATGTGAGTTCATTAATGAGACCCAACTCATTATGTAGAGTAAGTCTGCAATGTCTATTCCAGGGACATGCTCGATTTTAGTTTGCTTAACATGCTCCACTAAATAAGAGAACGGCGTTGCCGAATGTGATTGATCTCACACACATTACCAAGCCCGTGCTCTCTAATAATACTTGTTGTGCACTCTCCATATCTCCTTTTGCCACAACGCATTTAGCTGCCATGTAAAGGATTAACATTATCATTCTGATTCGATAGATTAACCAGATCAGATTTTGTTAAGTTACCTTTCTGAGTTAGTACTCTCAGCAAACAAATCCTATGATCAAGCTCTCAAGGATCGCTAACATTAGTAAGTTCACATCCGCACGTGCCTCCTTCCCAATACGTGCATTGATCAATGACTCATTTATGAGGCGGCGTTCAGAAGAATCAAATTGATTTATAGCCATTTCATAATACTCATCCTTTGGTTCATTGCAATACATCTTTCTATAATAGTTTCCAAACACCTGATTAATCTCGCCTTCCAACACAACCTTACATTTTTCGCAAGAAATGAAATAGTAGTGTCTTCTCGCGTTAAGAAGCTTCCGTTCAGCTAGATCCCAACGTTGTGTCTAACGATAAAGTTTCCATGAAATCATAAGACACAACGCTGGGATCTAGCTGAACGGGAGCTTCTTAACGCGAGAACGCACTGCTCTTTTATTTCTTGCGAAAAATGTAAGGTTGTGTTGGAAGGCGAGATTAATCAGGTGTTTGGAAACTATTATAGAAAGATATATTGCAATGAACCAAAGGATGAGTATTGTGAAATGGATATAAATCAATTTGATTCTTCTGAACGCCGCCTGAGAAATGAGTTACTGATGAATGCACGTATTTGGAATGTGGCACGATGCGGATGTGAACTTACTAATGTTAGCGATCCTTGGGAGCTTGATCGTAGGATTTGTTTGCTGAGAGTACTAACTCAGAAAGATTAACTTTCGTTATCCATATCAAAATCTTATCCGGTTAATCTATCGAATCAGAATGATAATGTTAATCCTTTACATGGCAGCTAAATGCTTTGTGGCAAAAAGAGATATGAAGAGTGCACAACAAGTATTATTGGAGAGCACGGGCTTCGTAATGTGTGTGAGATCATTTTGCTCATCACATTCGGCAACGCCGTTCTCTTATTTAGTGGAGCATGTTAAGCAAACTAAAATTAAGCATGTCCCTAGAATAGACATTGCATACTTACTCTACATAATGAGTTGGGTCTCATTAATGAACTCAGATGACAAAAGTACAAGGTATTACTAGACTACTTGTTTTTAATGTTAATTTTAGTAATAGTTGTTTCACATATTGTTATTGATGTTCTTTCTATTTAGTTTGTAGCATAAGAGATAACCAAGCGATTCGTTTGGTTAATTGTTTTGGTTTATAAAAACTGTTTTTCTCATCGATTTTGATTTTCCATACCCAATATTGTCTTTTTGTGACTCAATTTTTACCTTTTTCTTTGGCAAAAACGTTAAAATATAACATGCCACCAATACTTTGAACTTTTCAACTTATTAAAGTACATAATGCATAAACCTTAAAAACTAAAGTTGCATCCTAATCAATGTACAGCAAAAATTGAAATCCGTCAAAATATTACAAGTCAGGTGGGGATCCAAACACAAACATTATAACACATACGGGGCACGTCGATTTTTGCTGACATATACATATAGATAGGGAGATATTAACCTGCATTAAATATGACCGGTAAGTTGAATCCACATCCCAATCTTTAGTATCTCCAGCACGTTGACGTTCAGCCTACAAGGAAAAACAAACTTGTAAAATATTAAAGGTGGTGGTTGCAACCCATTTACTTGGGTCGATCATGGTAAACTACTAGTGAAATAAAATATGAATTGAAGGTAATGAAGATAAAGGATTTCATGGATACATCGGTTTTCTTAGAAACGTGGTCTAGCACTGTCCACAAGAAATCATGTGGATGAGATGGGTTTATAAATCCACCAAACCCTAAAAGACTTACACTCCTGTCATCAAACTTTCCCTTCACCTTCAGTCCATGCACTATAAAACCATAAACAAACAAAAAACTAAAGATAAAGATAAATTACCTTTGAACCCTTGAAGTTAGAAACTTATTCCAAACTCAGTCCAAACTACAAGAGCTAGCTTTATACTTTTAACATTCCCTCATAAACTAGCTCTTGTACATATCAAACAATCCCACCATATAACCTTTTGTGAAAATGTCTGCTACATTATTAGCAGACTTCACTTTCAAAGTTTTAACCACACCTGTTGAAACTTTTTCTCTCAAGAAAAACAGCTTAATTTTAAAGTGTTTAGTTTTCTCATGGAACTCTGGATTTGCTGCAATCTGAATTGCAGAATTATTATCACAATATAGTGGAATAGAGAGAGAGATCTTTATATTAGGCTCAGACAAAATCTTATGAATCCAAATAACTGCAAAAGTTATTGTATTCATTGCTCTGTATTCTGCTTCAGGAAAAGACTTAGCAAACATACACTGTTTTTTGCTTTTCAAAAGACTTAACAAAAGTTATTGTATTCATTGAGCCTAACTGCTAACAAGTAAAAATAAAAATTACGTTGCAAATATATATAATTAACTTGTTGTATTTATAAAAAACAAGAAAAAATACCAAAACCCGGCCGGGTCTCGAGAACCGGGTTGACTCGGGTCACTTCAAACCCGACAGGTCTAATCGGGTTTCGAAAATATAAAACACGGTCTAAGTTGATTCTTTTTTTAACCGGAACTGGCAGGGCTACACCGAGTTTCAAAACATTGGGTGAAAGTATTATTAGGCAGATGTTCGTCCAAAACATCAACCATGTGCATTTGATTCTACTAACTAGGGGTGAGCAAAATGGACCGCGGACCGGATTATACCGAGAAACCGGCTCGAACCGGACCGTACCTATTTCGGTCCGGTTTTTGGTCCATCATCTTTCTTATTTTTGGTTTTCGGTTCGGCCGGTCCGATCCGGTCCGGTTTAGTCTTACAAAAAACCCCGCAATTATGCCTTGTTGGCCCGGAGCGGGCCGGACTGACCTGGATCGGACCGGACCATTTCGGTCCGATCTTCAGTTAAATAAAGTCGGTTTCGGTCCGGTCTGGTCGAGTTTTCGGACCCTAAACACTCCTACTACTAGCAAGAAAAGTAAACGGTTACCCTGAAAAATAAAGACTCAAAATTGTGATATAGGAGAATGACCAGGAAAATTATGTTTAAAATTACACCAATGCTATTAGATAATTTATTGTATCCATGTGGTGAATTACTAGCCTCTACTACTTTGATAAAATTACACCAATGCTATTAGATAAAATTACACCAATGCTATTAGATAAGTTATAGTTTTATTGTTTTAAACTTTTGCAAGGCTGGAGTCCTTTTTTACTTTTGGTAAAAACGGAGGCAACCTCTCTCTACATTTGGTGGGAGTAGGGCTGTTTACATCTCAACCTCCCTCATATATCGTGGAAGACGATATCTAGACCAATAACCCGTGAAAAATAATATTAGAAGTTGTTTTACTTTACTTTATTGTTTTAAACCCTTTATTATGTAAATTTTTTTCCTTTAAAAAAACTTTTGTAAAGTTAAAATCCTAATATACTCCATATTAAGGTTGGCTTAATCTAAAATGGCTAAAATTCCAACTTCAATTCTACAGTGACTACAAATCTACAATGCACATACTTAAAGAGCTATCTCTAAAGCCTCAATAAAAAATAACTCCAATCTCCTAAATCATGACGTCTAATTCTAAGTGATTGTAACTTTTGGTGTTTAGTGTTTTACATGATCAATAACTCTAGCCTAAACACCACAGGTTATACTATCAAATTTAAGCACTAACGACAAGTTAGATACTAGTAATGTTGAACACAACTAACGCCAAAAAAAACATCAACCTATTGTCACACAATGTAAAAATGTAATAATGCTCACTTTCCTTAGATTATATATGCATCTGAAATTGCCACCTCAGATATAAGGGGAGAATTAGCTTATAGATTGAAAGCCACAATGTTTTTACTACTCAACAAGTGCATTCATTGACAGCAAACTGGTCAATAGTACTACAAATTAAGGGCTAATTGATCAATATATGATGTTCAAAACAAGTTCCCACCTTAATTACAGTTTACATTCTTAACAAGAATATTTCAGGGAACTACTTCATGTATAGCACATGCTTTGTGGCGCAACAAGTACGTGGTAATCTATTTGGAGAATCGTTCCTCGTCTCCTAATAAGCATCCTCCCTCGAATATTCGGCTTTTCTTTTTGAATTTTGGTAGGAATGCCATAACATATCAGCCCCGCACCATCTAAATATTTAAACATATGTGATGAAGAATCTCTAGCTTTAACTAAAAATGAGCCAATATCCGCTTCCCCGTCCTTTGACATATCTCCTATCCAACTTTCAAATAAGGCCATGAGAACAACGAACGACCCAAAAGGGAACACACCCCAAAGATTGCCAATCGCCATTGACGAACCCGCTAGAATATAATCCAATGGAGCGCCAAGTGGGATGTATGGACCTTTTTTTTTACGTTTTCGTCTTGTTTTTACGTTTTCGCCCCTTTTTTTACGTTTTCGTCTATGTTTTTACGTTTGCGTCCGTTTTTTACGTTTTCGCACGTTTTTTTTAACGTTTTCTTCCGATCTTTTACGTTTTCATCCATTTTTTACGTTTTCGTCTGTTTTTTTACGTTTTCGTACGATTTAGTCTTTTTTCGTCCGTTTTCGTTTGTATTTTACGTTTTCGCCTTTTTTTTTTTTACGTTTCATCCGTTTTTTACGTTTTCGTCACTTAAAAAAACGAAACGTGCGAAAACGAACGAAATGTAACACACAGACGTAAACGTAAAAAAAGGGCAAAAACGTAAAAACGGGTGAAAACATAATAGAACGGACGAAAACGTAAAAAACAGAAGAAATCGTAAAAAACCACACGAAGCGTAAAAAACGGACGAAGACGTAAAAAACGAGTGAAAACGTAAAAAACCCGACGAAATCATAAAAAAACGACGAAATCATTAAAAAATATTTTATTTGTCATTTTACTCAAATTCGGGTTGACCCGACCCGAGTTGACCCGAGTCGACCCGACCCGAGTAACCCGAGTTCAAATAGGGTCGGGTTTGGGTATGGTTTTTTAGTCTTGACCCGAATTGACCCTAACCCGACCGACACGACCCGATTCACACCCCTAATTATGACCATGTTTTGCCAAACTTTTATAAACATAACATGTATTTAAAAAACTAACCGTCTCCGTGGCCCATGTACAGATAAAGATCGTGGGTTACTAATATGTTGAGAATCTCATTGGCATCGATTGGTTCCAAGAACTTTCCCTGGCATCGAAATAAACAAAATATATGATCATTATCTTGACTTGCATCATGACTGAAAAGCTAAGCCATGTTTGATGACAAATAATGTATGTTTGAATTCGTGAGCATAGTAAAGTTATGGAAACTTGCCTTTATACGTAGTTTGCTTAACTGCTGCGCGACATGAATTTCCGATCGGTCTGCAGAAGCACGAGTACCATCGGGGTTTACCACATAATAGGCATTACGTGGATTTAATACAGGGTAGAGAACTTGCGAATCCTTCACTTTCTTTTTGTCACTATGGGTTAATCTGCAATACGTGTAAAAGATGCTAGAAATCCACGGCATGCGATAGATTTCTTGGTTTCTTAATACCGCCATACTTTCCCAAGGTAGCATCTGCAGCAATAAAACAAAGAAACTTGCGCGTTTTAAGAAGTTGAATTTCGGAACAAAGCACATAGAAATGCAATCAATCATGACAAAATTCATTTTTAGCAACAAGCTGAAAGTGAGAAGAGTAGAATACATTGATATCATTGTCCAACACCATAATGACAGGTTCTTTTGAAAGATTTCCGCCTCTTTTCTTTTCCTTTGAGAGATACCTCTTCTGGCTTCTTGACTTGTAACAATATAGCACCCGCTCTTATCCTCCCCCAACAAAATATTAATCCAATCGCCGAACCACTTTTTCATCCGTCTGAGAAAAATGAAAAACTTATCAGTATTTAGGATGTCCAGTGTGATAGTAAGAGCGGTATTGGTTGGAAGAATATATTGAGTTTAAGGGATAAAGTAAGGAAGCATGTCTTGTGGAAATTGTGAAATGGTAGATCTATTGATGCTTGGTATGATAATTGGTACTCAGAAGGTCCTCTATGTGACTATATTACAAATAGGGAACTTTATGATGCCAGGCTTAGTAATACATGTAGAGTGGCAGAGATAATTAAGGATGGTAAATGGTGTTGGCCAAAAGAGTGGGGAAATTTTTTTCCAATGCTGATCACCATAAGCCCCGTATCAATGATTTACCATCAATAATACGTTTCAGGATCAAACAAACATCGAGTCCAAGATCAGGAATATTCGATTTATTGGTGAGCTTTGCAAATTTAAGATTGCACCAGCTGGGCTCATATTCAGTTGTCTAAAGGTTAAACCTCTCTCTTGTACAACACATTCAGACATTTCATCTTACACTTTTATCGTGTCATAAAAAGCTAATTCAGTTGCACCCTTGACAATGCAAAGTTCCTATTTTGACAGAAAATGAGAGAGATGAAATGGTATGGATGTCTGGAAGTGGGAAAGAGGGTAAGTTTGAAATAAGAACATTGTGGAAAGACATGGTTAGCAGTGATCTAAAGGCAAATTGGTGCTCAATGGTTTGGTTTGCACAATGCATACCAAGAAATGCATTTGTCCTATAGTCAGCAATCAAAAAAAGACTAATGACACAGGACAGGATTCTAATTTGGAAACCAAATGATGATTTGAAATGTGGTTTGTGTAACAAATGCCTAGACTCACATAACCATCTTTTCTTTAGTTGTGACTATTCACAAGAAATATGGAAAGAAGTGCAGAAGCTGCTAAATGTTCAATTTTTATACAATCAAATTGTTGTGGAATTCATTAGAATACCTGCAAACAAGAACATATGGAGTGTTTTGAGAATGCTAGCATGTGGTGCATCAGTCTACTTCATATGGCAAGAAAGAAATAATAATAGGTTGTTCAAGAAAGAGAAAAGGGATGGAAAGACTATTTTGAATACTATAAAGGAAGCAGTTGGTATGAAACTGATAAGCCTCACGCTCAAAGAATCAAGAGCACTCAAAGAAGTTGAAGCAAAATGGAATCTAAAGTTGCAGAGAACCATTATCTCATAGTCTATTGATGTAATTGATGTATAGGAGTATACAATATATGTCTCTTGATGTTTGAAATTAGTATCATAGAATAAAGGTTTGAATGCCCTGTTTTTAATAGGTCTTATTTTTATATCAGTTTAAAGGATAATGCATGGGATTGTCCATGGCATTTTAATAGGTCTTATTTTTATATCAGTTTAAAAAAAACGTATATTATTACTGATATGATTAATAACAGAATATACCTCACCTCAATAAATTGCCAACCCGTTCATCAAGATTCTTCTTCCAAGCGAAAAATGACAACCGGTCTTGTTCAGTATACTCTCCATGTGGAATAAAACTAAGTGAAATGTAGTCTGAAAGCATTTGAAACCCAGGAGCAATTTTGTCAATAATCGTTTTGGTGCCCCATGGGCATCTCCGGTGTTGGCCAGTACCTCTAACCAGACTAGGGCAATGTTCTGTCAAACACTGTTAAGCATGCATGGACGTACTTTAGAAGATATGATTCTGAATATATATTACGATTGTAACAAGTAACATGAAAAGAGATGGAGAATGATACCTTTAATTGGCTCAACTGGCATAAGAACAACTAGTGGTCCACCATTCGACTTAAAGCAAGATACCATCATGTACTGTGCACCATTTTTAAAACGCATGAAAGACTCTCCTAGAAGCATCTCCAACATACCGAAGTACTTATCTTTAAGGATGGTTATTCCAATAATCGTATGTGGTGGAAGAGCTTTAAAATACTCTATAACAAAATCTTTAAGATCCCCATCATGTAAATTAGGTGCTAGGCTACATGAGTAAATGGGCCGATTAGAGTTATGTTCTACTTCTAATTGGAAGAATTTTAGCTTAATGGGTTAAAACTAGTATTAAACACATACCTATGAAGAATGGCATCTGGATCAGACGCATGATACATCTGAAAATACAATTACTATCAGATTTAGTGTACGTTCTACATTATCCAATTAAGCAAGCATTTTCCTAAATGCATACCTCTTTTAGCTGAGAATAATACATAGAACTTAAATTAGATCCGAGTGTTAGGTGATGGCAAAAGCATGACCACTGACATGCGGAAAGAGCACCCACCAAGGGATCAAAGTCTGTAGCCAGTGCACACAAAATGGCCAACAATTGTGCCACCTGTGAAAACATAATTGTTGGACAGAATTAGAGCTGGAAATCATAGTAAAAACAGTTCAAGATGGTTTAATAGCGAATTAAACAACCACAGTATAAAAAAGTAGCTAAACTTGAAACTTGAAATGGGTCAATAGTCATATAACACGTGATTATAAATCATATGCGTACATTAATTATTTATATTAGCAGACCATTTAATCCTATACATAAAATCAATACTGAAGAGCTAATTCAAATATTCATGTATTCAAGACACATCGATACAAACTATTTTGGTGTAAAAACACTTAGTAATAGTAACATTTTTCAAAGGAGAGTACATCACAGTTCTTCACGTTCATTGAACGTATTTCAAACCATATTTGCGGCATCAACTTTGTATCTTTTCTACTTTGACTTAGTTCTCTGCATTCTTCTAACTGGTTTATTTGCATGAGATTAACCAGTTGAAATAAGAAAACACTATTTTATCTATCTTCATATTCACATTTGATCTTACCAATCTCTTCATTTGACATATGACTTAATCAATGCTCCATGAAATTATCGAATTCTGTAACATGTGTGGCTTTTGCATTTTCTCACTCGGTTCTTCTCCTTGTTAGGCATAAAATTGGACGCATAATTCAATTTTCGTACTAGTATGGCTACTCTCGTATAAAGAACAAAGTATGGATAAAGATAAGATTCCAAGGTTCTAAATGGTCAACCAAACTCCTAATACTTCTTTTATAAAGTAGGAAAAAGACTTAAATTTGTAATACAATCTTTACATACCTTTTTTAGTAGCTCTGGAGCCTTGCTTGACATGATTCGTGCCAATTTTAGACCCGAGATAAGTGTAAGAAGAGGAGGGGGGGTCTGAAACACTTATCAGAAGATTTTTTGCTACAAACAGAATAGAAAGAACATCAATAACAATATGTGGAACAACTATTACTAAAATTAACATTAAAAACAAGCAATCTAGTAGTCTAGCAATACCTTGTACCCTTGTCATCTGAGTTCATTAATGAGACCCAACTCATTATGTTAGAGTAAGTATGCAATGTCCATTCTAGGGACATGCTTGATTTTAGTTTGCTTAACATGCTCCACTAAATAAGAGAACGGCGTTGCCGAATGTGATGAGCAAAATGATCTCCCACACATTACCAAGCTCGTGCTCTCCAATATTACTTACTGTGCACTCTTCATATCTCCTTTTGCCACAAAGCAATTAGCTGCCATGTAAAGGATTAACATTATCATTGTGATACGATAAAATTAACCGGATCAAATTTTGATATGGATAACGAAAGTTACCTTTGTGAGTTAGTACTCTCAGCAAACAAATCCTATGATCAAGCTCTGAAGGATCGCTAACATTAGTAAGTTCACATCCGCATTGTGCCTCCTTCCCAATACGTGCATTGATCAATGACTCATTTCTCAGGCGGAGTTCAGAAGAATCAAATTGATTTATAGCCATTTCATAATACTCATCATTTGGTTCATTGCAATACATCTTTCTATAATAGTTTCCAAACTCCTGATTAATCTCGTCTTCCAACACAGCCTTGCATTTTTCGCAAGCAATAAAAGAGCAGTGCGTTCTCGCGTTAAGAAGCTCCCGTTCAGCTAGATCCCAGCGTTGTGTCTTATGATTTCATGGAAACTTTATCGTAAGACACAACGTTGGGATCTAGCTGAACGGGAGCTTCTTAACGCGAGAAGACACTACTGTTTCATTTCTTGCGAAAAATGTAAGGTTGTGTTGGAAGGCGAGATTAATCAGGTGTTTGGAAACTATTATAGAAAGATGTATTGCAATGAACTAAATGATGAGTATTATGAAATGGCTATAAATCAATTTGATTCTTCTGAACGCCGCCTCATAAATGAGTCATTGATCAATGCAAGTATTGGGAAGGAGGCACGTGCGGATGTGAACTTACTAATGTTAGCGATCCTTGAGAGCTTGATCGTAGGATTTGTTTGCTGAGAGTACTAACTCAGAAAGGTAACTTTCGTTATCCATATCAAAATCTGATCTGGTTAATCTATCGAATCAGAATGATAATGTTAATCCTTTACATGGCAGCTAAATGCTTTGTGGCAAGAGGAGATATGGAGAGTGCACAACAAGTATTATTGGAGAGCACGGGCTTGGTAATGTGTGTGAGATCAATCACATTCGGCAACGCCGTTCTCTTATTTAGTGGAGCATGTTAAGCAAACTTAAATCAAGCATGTCCCTGGAATAGACATTGCAGACTTACTCTACATAATGAGTTGGGTCTCATTAATGAACTCACATGACAAGGATGACAAGGGTACAAGGTATTGCTAGACTACTTGTTTTTAATGTTAATTTTAGTAATAGTTGTTCCACTGATGTTCTTTCTATTTTGTTTGTAGCAAAAAAGATAACCAAACGGTGTTTTGGTTTATAAAAACTGTTTTTCTCATCGATTTTGATTTTCCATACCCAATATTGTCTTTTTGTGACTCGATTTTTACCTTTTTCTTTGGCAAAAACATTACAACATGCCACTAATACTTTAAAATTTTCAACTTATTAAAGTACATAATGCATAAACCTTAAAAACTAAAGTTACATCCAAATCAATGTGCAGCAAAAATCAAAATCAGTCAAAATATTACAAGTCAGGTGAGGATCCGAACACAAACATTATAACACACATACGGGGCACGTCGATTTTTGCTGACATATACATATAGATAGGGGGGTATTAACCTGCATTAAACATGACCGGTAAATTGAATCCACATCCCAATCTTTAGTATCTTCAGCACGTTGACGTTCAGCCTACAAGGAAAAACAAACTTGTAAAATATTAAAGGTGGTGGTTGCAACCCATTTACTTGGGTCGATCATGGTAAACTACTAGTGAAATAAAATATGAATTGAAGGCAATGAAGATAATGGATTTCATGGATACATCGGTTTTCTTAGAAACGTGCACTGCCCACAAGAAATCATGTGGATAAGATGGGTTTATATATCCACCAAACCCTAAAAGACTTTACACTCCTGTCATCAAACTTTCAGCTCCCTTCACTTTCAGTCCCTGCACTATAAAACCATAAACAAACAAAAAACTAAAGATAAAGATAAATTACCTTTGAACCCCCGAAGTTAGAAACTTATTATAAACTCAGTCCAAACTACAAGAGCTAGCTTTATACTTTTAATTAACATTCCCTCATAAACTAGCACTTGTACATATCAAACAATCCCAGCATATCACAAAACTTATTGTGATCTTGGACACTCAAACCTTTTGTGAAAATGTCTGCTACATTATTAGCAGACTTCACTTTCAAAGTTTTAACCACACCTGTTGAAACTTTTTCTCTCAAGAAAAACAGCTTAATTTTAAAGTGTTTAGTTTTCTCATGGAACTCTGGGTTTGCTGCAATCTGAATTGCAAAATTATTATCACAATGTTTTGGAACAGGGAGAGAGATCTTTATATTAGGCTCAGACAGAATCTTATGAATCCAAATAACTTTAAAAGTTACTGTATTCATTGCTCTGTATTCTGCTTCAGGAAAAGACTTAGCAAACATACACTATTTTTTGCTTTCCAAGATTTATTAAACTTTTATCTACTGAAAATAAAGAACCTATATAACTAGTACACATGATTTTTCTGGTGCCTTGCATATGGCCCTGTCAGAATCAAAAACACATGTAAGTTTCAATCTTTTCTTTAAACAAAGATTTCCCACTTGCCAATGTGCATTTTGCTATAGTTACCTCGAGGTACTATAAATGCCACAGTTTCAGGTTGAGTTGCCTTGGTGCATGGTATTTAGGACTATAACAACACGCATGAAACAACCAATTATTAATTTAAGGCCTTGTATATGTGTGGTAATTTAATTTACCTCAAGTTTCTGTTAATTAGTTAATACAGTTATAAGTTTTTATCCACAACAAATCTTTTTAAGCGTCTCTTGCAGTACGTTCTTTTTTTGTTAAATTGGGTTCTGTAATTACATGGGCCATACTTCGCAAGCATACCAAAGTTGTGAAGCTAATACTTCCAAATAAATACTTCTTTTGTTAACATGGCAAATATTGTTACTAAGATTAATGTTCATCTAGATTAGCTTGTTACGATGTCAATGGGTCCTTTTAATTAGAGAGTCGTAAGGTTTTCTTTGTTATTAGTCAAGTAATACGGCGTCCGTGGGTATTCGTTTTAATTGTTTCCTCCAAGCCCAGCATTTGTATAACCGACATTGTTTGTGTCGGTTACCTCTCCCCTCATTACTATAAAAGGAGGTGAGGCGGGTAAGGGGTCTTGTACTTCATTAATTTTTCTTTCAATACTAAAATTAGTTCGATTAGGAGTTATTTATTTCTTGTGCCCGTTCTTTTTTTTGTACTGATCGACATAATAGCCTGAACTATTGTGTCTTCTTTGTTGTTTTCGAATTATCCGTGATAGTAACCAGGGTGTGGTTGTCGAATACTAGACTGTGCGTTTTTAATAAAAGAGCTTCAAGTTCGTGGTTGTTTGCTGGTTAACTAGGACTCGATCAAGAAGGGTATTTTGTTGTTCTGAATTATCTTGGAAGGAGCAATGTCATAAGGCTGTTTGTGGTGAACAAATCTTGATTAGTCTTACCTCCGTTCTCTACAAATGAGGGGAACAAATCAGATGTCTCAAAAGTAAGACACACATTGGTCCGATGAGCTGAATTGCATAAGCTTTTTTTTTCAGATACATGGTATATTTTAGGTGGGTCAGTTTCAGAGATATTTCTATGGCGGAAGACAGATAGGCAAGGCTCCCTGCATGCTTATAGATGAAGACGAAGGTATCACTTTTGCAATATAAATAGCTACTAACCCTGATTGTGGGTTGGCTTCGATATTGCAAAAGGATCCCCTTTCTTCTTCAACTATAATGCGTAGGATTTTGTCATCCGTTTTCCGCCATATGTACATATACTTTGAATCTCACCCACCTAGAATATATTCATGGTTTGGACCCAAAAAAATTATGCAGTTCATGCTCATCGGACCATCGTGTGTATTTTATGTGACAATTTGATTTGGTAAACTTATGCAAACCACATTTGTAGAGAATAGGTAAGTGAACTCCCTCATATAGGTTACTAATATCTCATCACTTCTAAGTGGAAATGAGAGACTTGTTATCTTCTTACGCGGGCTATTAACTAGATGCGCTCAACAATAGGAATCAATTATATCAAGTGAGCTGATTTTAAGAACATCATACAATCGTGCAAACTTCCGGCCTGAGAGTGACTCATGATCAAACACTATGTATTTTAGGTCGAGCACTCCTATTCCAAACATTTTGTTAAGTTTTAAAAGTTTGCAAATAATACCTTGAGAGAGAACGCTCTCCGTCAAATCAAACTGCAAAACAAAAAAACAATTGAGAATAATGTGAGACTTTCCACGAAAAAGTCCGAACACCTCTTCGTCCCTTCCCACCAAATTTTTGACGTGTTATTATTTCTAACGCCTACACTCCAAAGCTAGATACATCTTATACTATATAAGATTGAGTTGGTGGATTTGAATGGGCAGTATTAATGACTAAAAACCAAGTTTTTGTATTGCTAAAATCAACCGGTTTCTTACAGCACCATGAAAGGAGATTAGTTGCAGAATACCAACAATCCATCCTAACAGCACCATGAATGGAGATCGGTTGCAGAATACCAAAAAACCATTAAAGGTGAGATTGAGTTTCCCTATATTTAATCGGGAGTATTAAAGATAGCAATGAATGAATGCAAAGCCTCAAATTGTGCAATGGAACCCAACCAATATACAAACTAAAAAAATAATCGGCATAACACATCATTCATGGAGCAAACAAACCGTTGAAAACCAAGAAGATGAATATCAAGAGTTCGGTAAGTTTTAGGTATATAAACCATCGGCTAATTAAAACCCCAAGGATATCAAAGATCTTGGAGTTATGAAACCATAAGCATTAAGATGTCATTGGCTAATTAAAACCCCAAGGATATCAAAGATCCCGGAGTTATGAAACCAGAAGCATTAAGATGTGGGTTTTTTTTAAATAATTTTTGGTTTTTCATGCGATTAAGATGGTTTTATCATGTTTGTATTGATTAGTTTTTATAATTAAGGTCGTTTGTTGACGTTTAATAGCTTTATGATATGGGTGTTGTGGAATATTATTTAGGTTTTAGGTTTGATTTATTGGTTGTTTGTGATTAAAAGTTTTTGATTTGGGGGTGCTTATTTTTTGCAGGTTAAATTCATTTCTTTTTCTCTCTTTGCTCAAATTCCGGCCACCAGTAGCAGTTCCGAATCCAAATGATCCGACGACCTCTTACAGCCACAAGAGGATTAAACGGTTTTTTCTAGACTTTCAAGAGTTATGGATGTATACAAGTCAAATTGCAGTTTCAGGGTTGTTTATTTTCGTCAATGTATTAAAGTTTATGTTATAATATATGTTTTTAGGTTGATGCGTCTATGAAAAAGGGTATGGATGCTCATATTCCTAATCTTCAACTCAAGCTGTTATGCGTCCTTCCAAATGTCACATTCCATGTATGCCGGTTTGTTATTGAATAGTATGTTTCATAAAAAAGAATCAAGATTCAGTTGTATATAAGGGGTAAATTGTTTTGACGTTTCTTATAGTGTTTGTTGTTGTTATCATTCAGGAAGATCCCGAGACGTATGAAGCATATGCTTATATGACACTTCAGCATGTTCTTACGGTATGGAAGTTGTCTGAATACACAATAAAAATTGCAATATGCTCCTTCTATGGAAACCGATCATGTTAGAATAATGATTTTCCGTGTTTTGTAGTGTGTAGTTGTTGAACCTAACAGTTCCTGCATATAAACTGCTAATGTGTGTGTCAATTGCTTGGAACAAAGTTGTTATTGCCCAACGCACGTTCAAAGTGAAGGTATAAATTTCTTTTTACTTTTCCTATTGAATCACATGTCTAAAAGAGATATCACATCGAAGTAGCTGCAACATGTCTCAGATTTCGCGTTACACTTTTCTGACTTGATTGTTTAAGAGCCATTTTAAGGTCTCATAACTAACTGCAACCTCTTATCATTACAGGTATACAACAAGAAAGAATGCCAAACACTACAAAGTGTTGTTTCCAATGATGAACTGAATCACGGTATGTATACTTATTTCTGCTTCAGTCAGTTAGTTGTTGCAGACATTATGTAAATGGTTGTTTAAAATACACTTATGGATTATGAATTACTGCTGTAGTGCATTGTAGCGACAACCTTTGAAAGGAACATTATGTGTCGCATAGGAGCAACCGAAAGCAACATTGCAACGTATGCGCGGTTATTTATGTTTCAGTTATTCCCATAGTTATTTGAATATTACAAGGTATGTGCGGTTATTTGCAACGTCAACTGAACTATTTATATATCCTACATTGCCAGCTTGAGTCGTCAGTTATTTGAATAGTTCAAATCAGGTGATTTGATCAGTCGTATATAACTATATATTGTTTGTGTAGGTTCTGTTGTATAAGTCGGTCACATGTACATTTATAAACGTGCTGAGCTAGAGGAGATTGAATGAAGATTGAATAAAGATTGCAGGAATAGTGATGTTTGTGTTAATATACTGGATGGATCAGATATGCCACATCTCGAAGTCGTGTTCACGAATGGTACTTCAATTTCAGAATACGTTCAAGGTATAAATTTTATGAATTCAACACTAATCTTCACAACTTTTATTTGCTTACCTTAGTCTTCACAACCTTTAGAGTTTCCAAACATTTTATTATAATTGAAACATTAACTCAACACTAATTTGGGGAAGGCTATAAATAACACATTCCTTTTTTAGCTTGCCACACCTCCCAATCATTGTTAATGCAAGGGCTGAGAGTCATAAACCGATTCGTAGGGCTATTTCGGATGCAGTTGAGCATCATCATCAACAGTCACCACAGAAGACAGAAGACAAGGACACCGCCTCCATGTGTTTCTTCCTCCCCTATGGCTACTTTTGAGTCGTCTGTTGGAAAAAGAAGTCCTCAGTTGGAGGTTTCTATTAAAAAGCTGTTAAAATTTGTTGGATTTATAGCTATTTGTATTAAGTTGTATAAATTTTAATTTGTGGCAGAAAATGAAAAAGATAGAAGATATGGTTAAGGGGATTGAGCAAAGCTGTTTGGATATTATCGATCAAGATGAAGATGATATTTCAGAACCCCCAAGCCAAAGGTATAATATACTGATTAGTACATTGATTGGTTGATTATAATAATGTTTGTAGGAGCAAGAGGAGTGTGTAGGAGTGTAGCGGCTAAAGAATGGGGATTTAAGATTTGTGTTGAGTTGTGCGTGTGGTAAGCGCTTTGAGATGTTGCTAAAGAACAATGGGTATTGTTTCTACAGATTGACATAGTGTTGGTGGTTAGTACATAGAAGAATCGAAGTTAGTGCATGCAGGATATATATATATGCATCTTTGTAGTTTTTTCTTTAGGGATGTGTATGAAATTACTTTTGTGTGACTGAATTGTATTACTCCCTCCGTCCCATATTAAGTGTCCACAATGGAATCTTTTAAGTCTTTTTTCATCAACTTTGACCATAAATATTTTTGTTTGTGTTATATTATTATTGGAACGGGAAAAATTATTACCAACGAAATTATATTCAAAACTCCTTTCCATTCATATACTCTGTGCAATCAAAGTATCATATAACCATAAGAAGAAATCATTTAAGGTAAAAAGTTTTGAAGAGAAAAAAACTTTGAAAAAAAGTCAAGTGGACACTTAATGTGGGACGAAGGGAGTATTTTCATATTGCATTGTAGCCCCAGTAGTACATTGTGAAAGTGTAATCATATGAAAAATAGATGAACTACATTTTAGTGTTGTAATCATATTATTTTCTAGGCTTATATTTCTGACTAAACTGAGGGGCCGGTTTGGTTAATATGTTCTTGGGTGCAGCAACGTAAACTAACTAAATTAATAAGAAAGGAATACTAATGATGAGGGTTCATATCAAAATGCTAGACTACCGTGTATAGCCTCAGCTTTGTTTTAGGAGTTAAAGGGAAAGCTTTTGGAAGAAATTTTGTATCCTCAACTCAGATAGATGCATAAAGTAGTTGCAGCATTTCACGTTTCCAAGATATGAGAGTTATTGATGATTTCATTAGGCTTAGGTTGAAACCTTAAACCTAACCACCTCTGAACGGTTCCATGTTATTGAACTGATACGTGCTAAACATTAAGCTGAACTGAACCTACCGATTCTGATTCAGTCCCCTGGCCAAACATATAATAACATTATCCAACCATTATTTATTCAAAAGGAATTGAAGTCACAGTTGAGAATTGTAACAACATACAAGGAATGGATAAATTGAAGCTGTTGATATGAATAATTGAGAAGAAGCAGATGTCAAGATAAGCATGAAAATGTTGAGATGAGAACCGAGTAGATTGACGAACATGTAGTAAAAGTCCCATTTTTCCCACAAAACAAGCCCGGTGCAACGCACGGGTCGTTTATAGTGAATTGCCAGCTGAAACATTCAATGTCTTTCCTTTAACTCTTGCACTAGATTATAGTAATTGGATAACTATATGCATATGCTAAAAAATCTTTCTGTTGACAAAATGGACAGTAAACAAATACCCCAACCCTTCATAAGCCCATCATATTAACATCTAAAAAGAATCTCGCAACACTAGAAACTTATGGCAGAATGAATTGTTTATATGATAGGCTATAAAATGGTTTACATTGACCCAAAACACTTTTCGTCCAAAACTTTATCTTTTTTTATACTTAGTACTCTTAAGGGCGTCTTTTTGACAAGTTTTGTCGTCATGCTTGGTTCAAGTCAAGATTTTCGATCATTTATGCTCAAGTTTAGCACTTTCAAGTTTCATTTTTATGACAAGTTTTGTCGTCATGCTTGGTTCCAGACACTTATCATTTATGCTCAAGTTCAACACTTTCAAGTTTCATTTATTTCATCGACTACTGCAATATTTATGAGCATGTTACTTTTCATTTATTTGTATGTCCATACTCATTTTGTAAGAGTAAACAACCATTGTTACCATTGAGTCAAAATTTGTTATATAATTAATTTGCATCTCCAAGTACTTGACACAAATGAATACGGAATTGATTTGCACACTTATAATTCTTATTGAGACACTCTAATGTATGCATTATATAGTTGTACATTGTTCACCGTGTACATTTATTGCTTGTATTGTTGAGTGTCTCAATCAAAAAAAATTAGTATGCAAATCTCATCCCTTTAAACATTATAACTTATTGGAGTGTAGTGGTTGATGGTTTTTCATACATCTTAGTTTTGTTATGTACCTCCTCCTACAATAGCCACGTGAGGGTTTACTGTAGAAAAAATAATTTAAACGTATAAAGGAAATGTTTATTTCAAAGTAGAAGAAAGTTATTTTTAATATTATTAAAATTGGATGGTTGAAAACAAGTTATGTCTCAGTCATTAAATTTGTATTTTCAAACTCATTTTTGAATGTTTCAAAATAATAGCTCCACTTTTTATCTCAACCAATCAACAAATAATGGTGAAAACAACTACTTCATCCGTCCTAAAGTTATATCTCCGGTTTTCATTTTGTAATGTTTCAAACTAATACTCTCCTTATTGTCTCAACCAATCAAAATAGACTTTAGTTGGTGAGGATGAAATAAGATTGGTTGAAGAGTGTAGTGGGTTCACTTTTTTTAAACCGTATGTTTGTTTGTCCAACGACAATAATTTTGAGGCAAGGGAGTAGTGAACAAGAGTTGTCTTTTATTAAAGTGAGTAGAGTTGATCACGTTTACCACCGGTCAATTCATCCGTATGTTGTATTAACTTTACCACCAAACATGTGTAATAAAACTATCAACTTCATTAAATAAAAATAACCATTTGAATACATACATACATCCTTATACTCATACACGCAAAAACAAAAACAAAAAGTCAGCCGTCTACATGATCAAGTTGTGCGCAAAATTTGTTGACGACTGGGTTGCGAGGGGAGGACGTGTTATCTAACCCCACTACTCCCAGTCTTGTTGGCTGTATTTTCGCCTCACATGTTAGACGCCAAGAAACCTTAACTTGTAGTTTTGTATAATACGAATGACCGGGGTAGAGCACAAGATCGACTTTACCGAATCTCAGGCTCTATCGGCTCTTGATAAATTGCAAGAAAATGTAAGTTTTTGTACCATTTGTTGTTCGTAACTCTACTCTAATTTTGTTACACACCTAATCAACAATTTATCTCCCTAAATTAGTCTAGTAATGAAGGAAGTCTTGACTATGCTTTTGCTGATGCAGATAAAATAAACTACATCAACTATCACGAGAGAATAATGAAACTAGCGAAAGTAAATGGGATTGTTGTATACGACAACACACTTTGGTTTGGATCGGTCGCGCAACCTGAGGAAATGGTTCTTAAAGAATTCAAAGAGGGGAAAGTGAAGCACAATAGAGTTTAACAAATCACTCGTAGCAGACCCTCGTAGCGACATCTCTACAATTCCGTTAGGTAATGGCATCACCATTTGCAGTCTGCATATATCATTCATGGTTATATTCCAATTGCTGAACGTTTGTGATTCTGGCTAATAATGAAATGAAAAGGCTTTATTGATTAGTTGCTATTCGTGATTGAAACAAACGATTTTTTTTGGAAAATCAAAAGACCATTTTACATATTCACAACTTAAATATATAAACATTACCAAATTGATCAATATGTAGATAATACTGCAGAGTGCAAACCTATAAAATTTATTTGGTTTTGAAATTTAACAACTGTATATATGCTGAGAGTGGTAAATCAGTTATATTAGATCAGCACAAACTTGCAAGCTAAACAAATGATATAATTGACTGAAGTTATATTAGAAACTAGACGAAAATCGAAATGGTACACACTATGACCGAAGTTGACGCTAAACGAATGTACGTACAATTGATGGATATAATTGCTAGTAGTTTCTTAGGGTAAGTGTTACCATACCATATGACTAGTGGCGTTAATCACACAGACTACCAATCCAAGAATCTTGTTCTCCTTCCCTCCAAATTCCCCATCGCCACTTTAATCTAGGCCAGTGACTTATACATCTAGAAATAAAAGTTTTATAGACATTACGAGCAACATTACCATGGATGAGTAGCGTGATCTCTGACACACCTTTACATTCCTTAAACACACGCAAACCCACTGAAAAGGTCAATTCCGGGTCAACTAGTAACAAATATGCACTAAATGATTCCAATCCTCTCGTCACACCCCAAGTCTTCCAGCCTAAGGGATTGTCAATTTGTTATAGACCTCAAACCCTAACCACACGTTGTCTTTGATACTTAGAGAACTCAAGCAGGGAAAGATATTGAACGCATGATAAGGGGTAACACTCAAATTTCCATCTGTTCCACTTGGCTAATTTCGTGACTCCACAGTCAAATTTTCTAATGTATCAATAAACAGGAACTTATCAAGTAATGATCCGATGTTTATAGACTTAAGCCGAACTATATTGAATTTTTCAAACTCTATGACTACGAAACTTGATGCACTATCAATGTCAAATTGTAAGTGAGACAACATAGGAGCTTCAAAATCAAGTCTCGTGGATTTTTTACATTCGAGCATGAGTGTAGTGAGTTTAGGCATGATTAGAGTCAAAGAAAATACATGATTAGGTACGGTTCAATCAGGGCCGTCTTTGAGGGTGTGTAAGGTGGGCGACCGCATAGGGTCCCAAAATTTTAGAGGCCTTATAATTTGTCCCGTTAACAGTTATATTACAAAGAAAAAATTATTTAGAGGAGAAAGTATCTTAAATAGTTGAAGGTAGACCAATCACAATTAAGATAAATGTATAAAAAAAAATAGTGAAATTCAAGACACCCACTTATATTTATCTTAATTGTGATTAGTGAACATGACCTTATCAAGTTACCTTCAACTTGAGAGGATCTTCATCCTCTTAAATGAGTAATATGTTAAACGTTTAAAAAACTAATTGCATTATATGTTATAAATGGTGACACTTTATATACAACATTTATTCTTGAAAAAGCCTAATTATTTAATTTCGTCCAGGGCCATCAAATTTTTTAAAGATTTAGAGACGTTTGAGTAGGTAAATATCTAAAATTTAATGTAGTATTTTTTCTTTCTTTTTTTTCATCTTTAAAAAATTTTCTTTTATTTTTATAATTTTGTTTATACTATAAAACAGTGAAACAGAGTATACGGAACAAAAAATATAAAGTTTAACAAGTCAAAAGTATTAAACTGTCAAAAAGTACGAAAGAGAAACTGATAAAAATCTATGTTGCACGGTAAACTTGAGGACAAAAAAACACGTTTTGTATTTTTTTTCGTACTTTTCTTGTACTTTTTAGCGGGCCAGAGGTAAAATTCAAACGATAAAATAAAATCCAAACGATTTAATGTTTTGTCTTTTTATCAATAGTTATAAATACCCTTAATTTATTATTGTATTTCTCTTTTTATTATACTCACACATTTATTATGGCTAATGATTTGCATATTCTTCATTTTGATTTGCACATTCCATTTGGCGCTTTAACCAGTTGTATATTTATTGAATAATGTTTTGTCAGTTTGTACATTTAAGTGTATGGATAAAAAATAAAGGAAAATGATACAACCACAAAAGATTTACAAAATAACATCCACAAAATGACATGTTAGACTTTGATTGGTGACTTTTACAATAATTTCTCTTTCTCATTTTTTATTAACCCAATCAAAATATAACACCTCAATTTTGTGGATGTTTATTTGTAAACCTTTTGTGGTTGTAGCATACCTCAAAAATAAAAGTGTGTCAATCAACTCTCATTTATTATACCCACTTACCTCACATACCACACACATTTATTACACACCTAACTTACACATTTATTATACTCACATGCCCCACATACCACACACATTTATTATACGCATCTACTCTGCTCATTTATTATATCTACATACCTCACACATACACCTGCTCAACTCTCCCACCCACCACTGCTCGACTTAATCCACTCGACTCTACTCTCAACTGCTAAACTCTTCACCTTTTGCTCAATTCTTCCATCTTTTTAAAGTTTGTCTTTAATTTTTTTATCCATTTTTTTATTTATACTTATAAAAGACTAATCTTGATTTATACATACAAAAGACTAATCATTTTAATCATTCCTTTTTTTTCAATTACAATATAGATTTTTGTTAGGTTTTTTTCTTGAATCGTAATTCGAATTAATATTTATTTATTTCTTTGTTTTTAAAAATCGAAAATGCTTAAAAAATTAACAAAAAACTTGGAAAACATGAAGGAGTTGAGTAGAGGGTGGAGGAGCAGTGGAGGGTGAGTCGAGTGGAGGAGTTGAGCAGTGGATGGTGGAGTCGAGCAGTGGTGGAGGGAGTTGAGCAGATGTATGTCTGAGGTAGGTGAGCATAATAAATGTGTGGGAGTAGGTGAGGGTAGGCGGCATAATAAATGTGCGAGGTAGGTGTGTATAATAAATTTGTGCGGTAGGTGGATATAATAAATGTGTGAGATATGTTGGTATAATAAAGAGGTAAATAAGACTTTTCATCATTATTGATAATAAGACAAAAACATCAAATCGTTTAACTTTTATTCTTTAAAAAAAACATCATCGTTTGAACTTTTTTTTTTTTTTTTTTGCAATATAACAATTTTACCCTTAATTAATTAATTTATAACTTCATTACTGTTTGTAATAATAACATCAAGTTATGGCAATACGGTAAACTCGAGCTAAATTCCCTATCTATTATCTAAAGTGGACAATTAAATTCGTACAACCGAAATGAAAATATTGACAATAAAAATATAAGACGGAGAGAGTATTATTTAAGTGGGAAAAATGGGTTATACATAAGCATCTCTAGGTTATCAAAGTCAAGGATACACAAAAATGACTTAAATTTAAAAGTCTTGTGTTTTAATAAAAGACCATACATAAAACTAGGTTTGCACATGTATTGCAAATTTCATGAAACTTTAAGTTAACTTTTTTTCCGTAAGTGTACAATCATGTAAAAGTAATTGCATATATATTTACTGAATATTTACATAGTGTAACGCTATTTAAATATGTTTAAAAAGTAGGTAAATATCTAAAATTTAATGTAGTAGATTTATTAAATAGTGATATCCAACTAGGGGTGTCAAAAAACCGAACTCGATGAAGCTTATTATTCGAGTTATTTGGATCAACCCGAATACTAAATAAAGTGAGATATAGTTGAATTTTTTTTTCTAACTCAGGTTCGGGTCGACCCGATCGACCAAAATAAAGATTTTTTTTCAATATAAATTTCATTAGTTTTCTATTTAAAAGAGAAACATATTTCTTTTACATTTTACTCATAATCGGGTTGATCTGAACCTAAATTGACCCGAACCGAGTTGACCATAACCCGAGTAACCCGAATTCAAATACGGTCGGGTTCGGTTATGGGATTTTTAACCTTGTCCCGACTTTGACCCAACCTGAATTGACCCAAACCCAATCAACCCGACCCGACTAACACCCCAACTATTTGTCTTAACATTTATTGACAAATCTATCAACAAACATATGTCTTGTTAAAGTGTGATAAGAGTTACAAAAAAATATTACATTTGTAATAAATTTAATATAAACTCTAGATGTTTAATGTCAAATGCAGTAACTGAATGAAGATATATAAAAGAAATTATTCAAAAAGCTCGGCTCAAGTATAGAAAAGGTAAACTAATAAGAACTGAAAAGCATACACAAACAAAGATGCCAGAAGTCCGAAATATACGTATAAAAAAACTCGCAACACTAAAAACCTATGGCAGAATAGATGGTTTGTATGATAGGCTACAAAATGGTTTAGGTTGAACCATTTATAAGTAAGATCTGACCCATTTACTTTTTAGCTATTGTTTCTTACTTGACCCGTTGGAGACTAATTAAACTGGAACCATTTATAAGAAAAATTGCAATTGAAGTTACGAACAAAGCAACTTTTGCATACAAGTGTATCACAACAATGATAACTTGTTACGAAAAATTTATAAGAAAAATTGCAATTGAAGTTACGAAAAAAGACGTGACGGTTGGGTGGCAATTATGATGCACCACACGTCAGAAAGAAAACATACGACTACAAAACGGCCACGTCCGCAAAAGCATGACGTCGATAGCTAAGCATTTAAGTCTAGCACTGATAAGGTAACTAAACAGTACTAGACTGGGGGGGGGGGGGGACATGATGAGGTATAGTCTCCCTTGGAACTTCCGAAGAAGAGTTGTAGCTTAAGTACCTTTGCCAAACTAGCACGGGCCAAACTGGATAAGTACTCCGGAGATGCTGGCATGTCGAATTACATGTTAGGTCCGGAGCAACCGGGAGAACTCCGGAGAAGCTGGTATGTCGAAGGACATGTCAGGTCCGAGGTCATTAGCTCTGTCCTAGCACAACGGTATCAAATGACAACCCGACAAAGGTACAATCCTTGCCGAGGACCAATGTCCTTGGAATGACAGGTAGCCGACAATAGTACCAAGGAAAAGCCCCACGGTTATGTCTTGTAGTGAACCCCTAAACAGTATAAAGATGGGAGCTCATTCCCTCAAACCGGGACACAATGCCTATTCCGGACCACACTTTATATATTCTCCGCAATTATCTCACATCCAAATACTTACTCTTACGTCGGAGTTGGTCTCGGATTAACACCTCGGGGTGAGCTAACGGTATTATTTCTTATTTTCAGCTAGGATACGAAGGAGTAAGCTCCGAAGAAGCCAGGTTGACTCAGATACTCATCAACACTGAGGTCTCTTTTACCAAGCTCAAGAAGCCCACGTAAATTTAGCTCAACACTAGGCTAGATCCTTTAGTATTTACTCATGATCGCATGAAACTTAGTTTGCAGATCCTTTAATGTTGCTTCTTGTGATGGATGTGCACGTTAGGCTTTAGAAAACTAGCCATAAGATATTAAATTGGCATAGACGTCTAGAAAAATGCGAGTGTGTAGAAAGGATATCATCGGTAACAGTCTTCATACTACCTTACCCCTAATATGGTTGATCCCTCTTAAGGTATTTTAATTGCATGTAATATACTCTTAGGGGCCTTGTAATAATCTTCATACTACCTTACTTGTGCGTTGCCTTAACGAAATATTACGTAGACGGCGGATTCGTGTAATTCGTTCATGACTTAGGAAATACTTACACATATCATCACAAGTGTGACAAAGCAACACGATTAGGAGAAACAAACTAATGAGTAATGCATGATTAAGTAAATACGTTCGTTTATCATATTAATTAGCTCAATTAGTTAAAACCAAACCAACCTCTCAAACCATGATTTTACCTGCTTTCATAATATATAAAATACAAAAAGAATCTTCTCTCAACCCCGTAGACCTCTGTTAGATTCTGTTCGAGCCTTCCTAACCTATTCTCCTAGAGAACGATAACAACCCCCCGAGTCTTGCCTATACTACACTGCAACGTTATGTACACTGCCTAGGGGATTGTAAAACTTCATGTGAAGTCCTTACAAACCGCACATCAATAAACTAGGGGTGAGCAAAACGGATCGCGGACCGGACCGAGAAACCGGTCCGAACCGGATCGAACCTATTTCGGTCCGGTCCTAGGTCCATCATTTTCCTTATTTTTGGTCCTCGGTCCGGTCCGGTTCGGACTTACTAAAAAACTGACAATTATGCCTTGTTGGACCGGATCGGACCGAAGGCCGAACCAGACCGGGCCGACCCGGACTTGACCGGACCATTTCGGTCAGGTCTTCGGTCCGGTTTTCGGACCGTAAGCACCATGCCTTGTTGGATCGGACCGAACCGAAGACCGAACCAGACCGGGCTGACCCGGACTGGACCGGTACGCATTTCGGTCCAGGCGATCCTTCGGGTCCGGATCCGATTTTTCGAACCGTAAGTGCACCCTAATAAAAACCCACAAGTCCAAAATATAAGGCCTGACAAATTGAAGCTTATGTGTACTAAGCCTAAAATCAAATAAACACATAAGCCCTCCATATAACCGGAAACAAACGCACCCCCAAAATAAGTATCATTCCCCATGACTCTAGCGACAGGAATACAACCTTCCAAAATGGAGGTAAAAGATTCGAGACTAACGAGGAGAAAATTAATTCTTTTGTATCCAGCCACGAAGGTTCATCAGAACCGACTCCGGATATCCAAAAAAATAGTCATGTCGAGATTAGTCGGCTCGCAATATCGAATCTCAAATCAGCTAAAAAAAATAAGAATATCCTTCCCCACTAAAAAAAAGCACAAGATTTTATTCCTCCAAATATAAAATATCATAATTAGACACCACCAGTACCTATGGACGGAGACAAAGGGGGCCCCAAGAGGCAAGTGCCCCCCTAGCAAAAAAAAATTTAGTGTAAATTTTAAAAAATATCCTTTTTTTTGTAATTTGTCTCTCCTAAGAATCATTTTGTAGTGTAGTTATTAAAAAATATTAAAGTGTGCCCTCTCGAGTCTGCCCCTGCCATTACCACCACATTTTCGTTGTATCCACACGCTATTATCATATCATCATCTCTTCACATAAAAACACACACAAACACACGCTTTTTTACACACAGTTGAAGAGATCAAACAATCATCATGTCGTGGCAAGCGTATGTTGACGATCACCTGATGTGCGAGATCGAAGGCAATCATCTCTCCGCCGCCGCTATCATCGGTCACGACGGTAGTATTTGGGCTCAGTCTGCTAATTTCCCTCAGGTGAAACCTTATTCAACTGCTTATTGCTTATTTTTAAGTCCTTTTTGTTGTTCATTAAGCTTATTCGGATCTAATTTACGGAATATCGTTAGGATTAAAATGATTTGCTTATTTTGAACTGCTGTTCCGGATCTGATGCATGTTGTTAGGTTTAAGTTCTGGATTCAATTGCTTATTGCTTATTTTATCTGTTTTAGTTGTTGATAAAGCTATTCGGATCTGATATTAGATTTGACCTATTGACCTTATTTTTTAAGTGTTTTTGTTGTTGATTAAGCTTATTGGATCTGATATTAGATTTGACCTAATTTTGACCTAATCTACGTTAGGATTAGAATGATTGCTTATTTTGACTTCGATTGAATTGCTTATTGCTTATTTTAACTTTTTGTTGTTGTTGATTAAGCTTATTCGGATCTGATATTAGATTTGACCTAATTTTGACCTAATCTACGTTAGGATTAAAATGATTGCTTATTTTGACTTCGATTGAACTGCTTATTGTTTATTTTTACTGTTTTTGTTGTTCATTAAGCTTATTCGGATCTGATGATGCACGTTGTAATTAGATTTGACTTAATTCACGGAATATCGTTAGGATTAAATTTTTTAAAATGATTTGCTTATTTTGACCTTATTTTGACTTCGATTGATTTTCTGTTTGCTGAATAAGCTTCGATCTGATGCATGTTGTTAGGTTTTCATCATTTTAACTTCAAATGAACTGATTATTGCATGTTTTAAGTGTTTTTGTTGTCGACTAAGCTTATCCGGATCTGATGATGCATCATGCATGTTGTTAGAATTGACCTAATTGTGACCTTTTATATAAAATGATTGCTTAATAGTAGATTATTATTTAAGTGCTGTTGTTGATTAAGTTTATTCGGATCTGATGCACGCTGTAATTAGATTTGGCCTATTATGACCTAATTTACGGAATATCGTTAGGATTAAAATGATTTGCTTATTTTGACCTTATTTTGAACTGCTGTTTGATGAATAAGCTTCCGATCTAGTACATACTAATTGTTGTTCTGGATCTGATGCATGTTGTTAGGTTTAAGTTCAAATTCGTTGTAGTTAGATTTTACCTAATTTTGACATAATTTGACTTCAGTTATGCTTCGGATCTGATGCTGAGTACATAATAAACTAATTAGTGCTTTAACTTGATTCGTTGTAATTAGATTTGACCTAATTTGACCTTTTATTTGAATGCTGATTTGTGATCTATACATAATTGCTGTTGTTAATTAAGTTATGGATCTGATGATGCATATTGTTATTAGGCATAAAATGATTGCTTAGGTTTTAGTTCAGGATCGATTTGTTTTCATTTCACCTAATTTTGTTTGTTGTTAATTAACCTTCACGCGTCGTTAGGTTTTAGTTTGCATTCGATATGTTTTTATTTAATCTAGTTTTGGACCTATTTTGTGCTTATTTGATTTCATTTGATATATTTAAGCTTTGGATCTTATGCGTATTGTTAGGTTTTAGTTCGTGTAATTAGATTTGATCTAATTCTAACCTATGTGACCTTATTTTGAAATTATTTGAAATGCTGATTTGTGATCTGATACGCAAGTGTTGTTAGGTTTAGTTCGTATTCAATATGTTTTCATTTAAACTAGTTTTTGACCTAGTTTGACCTTATTTGACTTCAATTCATCTGTTAGGTTTTATTCTGTTTTTATATTTGACGTCACTCATTGCATCATTCTTGTTGCATGATTTATGCTTCACCCTAGGTTTTAGTACAGATTGGATGCGTTTGGCTTTGACCTAGTTTTGACTGCCGTTGAATTGGTAATTGCTGGTTGCATGATTTGTACTTCAGTTGATCTGTCTAAGTATTTGTTAAGCTTCGGATCTGATACATATTTGTAGTGTTTTCATTTCGCCTGATATTATTGCTAATTGCATGAGGTTTAGTTTAATTGAATCGTTGATTACATGATTTTGACTTCAGTTGACCGGTTAGTGATTAAGCTTCGAATCTGATGCATATTGTTAGGTTTTAGCTCAGATATAATATGTTATCATTTCATCTAGTTTTGACCTAATATTTATGATTTGATCTGATTTTGGCTTCGGTTGATATGTTTGAGCTTTGGATCTGATGTATGTTCGTTAGGTAGTGATCAGCAATTCAGCTGAAGTAGCAATCATGCAATGAGCGACGAAATTAGTTCAAAATAAAACACATCGAATCTGAAGTAATTTCTAACCTCATTTAAAGCTTAACTAACCACAAACACACTTAAACCTATCAATTAAACCATTAATCATATACTGAGCAATCAAATGCTTCCGTTATTTACATTATAAGCAGCTAGTTTGTCTGTCAATTGATTGCTTAGTATATGTAATGGTTTAATTGATAGGTTTAAGTGTGTTTGTGGTTAGTTAAGCATTAAATGTGGTTAGGAATTAGTTAAGATTTGATGTGTTTTATTTTTAACTAATTTTGTCGCTCATTGCATGATTACTACTTCAGCTGAATTGCTGATCACATGATTTACGCGTCATTAAATCTATTTAAGCATGCTTACTCAGATATAATGCAGGTCGGTAGGTCTTACTTCAGATTCGTTGTGTTAAGTTTTGACTTCATTTTTTTCGTTTGTTGCATGATCTCGACTAAAATTGATCTGCTTACGTGTGTTTTGTCACTGATTTAGCTTCACATCTGATACTTATAGTTAGGCATTAGTTCAGATTCAATGTCACAATGTGTTTAAATGTTCGAATGTAATATCTCGACGGATGTGCGTTGGTTTGCAGTCGATGTGTTTTCATGATTTTTTACGATAAGTGATCTGTTTAAGTCTACTTCTTGTTGATCAAGGTTTGAATCTAATGCTTATAGATAGGTTTTAGTTCAGATAGCATTGTTTAATTTGTTGATATGGCTGAGCGGTGTTTCCATCTGTATGATCTTAGTGTTACGAGAAACTTTTAGCTCATTTCGTGATTCTTACTTCGATTCAGCTTCAGATGCATACGAGTATGTCTCAGCTCGGATTCGATGTGTTTCTATTTGTTAATCTGGCTTGACGATCGACGATGCTGTTGGCTGTATAGTTTTCATTTTACCTATGTTTTTTGCGCATTACATGATTTATACTTTAATCCAACTGTCAAATCAGTTTAGTGTTGATCAGCTTCGGTTCTGATCTGTATCGATGTCTCTGTCTCATTGAGTTTTTGCTAGCTCGTTTGTTAATTGTTATGTTTCAAGTAGATTATGCGTTGTTGTGGCTTGGTTGCAGTCGTTCTATTAAATTCTATAAGCGCTTCTATTGCAATATGTTGCAACTGGGATGGTGTCTAGTTGGGTGCTAGGATAGTTTTATTAGGCTGCTGATAAAAAAATATGTCACTTGTTCAATAATATGATTTTGTTTACAATCAGTAGATAGAAATAAAGTTGGTTTTAAACGTCTAAAGATTGTAAAGGCTTAAGATCTGAGTAAGGTTGAAATGGAATAGGAATTACTATTGTTTTTGTTTGTAACGGATAACAAAGTATTGAATGATGAAATTGTTAATCTGCATTACAACATGAGCAGATATATGGTAAATTTTCGAAGTCTTTGGTTTAAGATTTCCCTTATGATCATTAGTGGTGTTGACTCTTAAATGCATCCATTTGGTTTGTTTAGGCCTTTCTAGCTCTCTTTTTTTGTCGAAGTAACATTCATCTGCTTGGCTGTTGACAACAGGTGAAGCCAGAGGAAATAAATGGCATCATCAATGACTTCAATGAGCCTGGCTCACTTGCTCCAACTGGTTTGCACCTTGGCGGGACCAAGTATATGGTGATTCAAGGAGAGGCAGGAGCCGTCATTCGTGGAAAAAAGGTGACGAACTTACACTGTTATGTGTTTAACTTAACCTCTACACAATTGAAGGCACTGTCCATAGTGATTAACTTTCCTTCCACTTGTATTGGTCTTTAAAAGCAAAATGCCCATGGTTCTTACGACAATGAGAAAAATCCAACATAATTTTCTGCCCACCAAGTAATTTGGTCTATTTTAGAATTTAGATTTGATGATGTGTCTGGATTTGCTATTTGTACAAAACGTGTCGTTTTACGTGCTCATTTTCTCAAAAGGTGAAGAAACCTCTAGTGTAGTGTTTTGAAAAGTTAGTGGTTCGTAGTTGCTAGACATATATCAGATTTTGTGTTATTTGGCGAATTGGCTGATAAACAAGATGTATCAAAAATTTGTAACTGAATTTAACATGCTTACTCATAAATCCGTTGTTATTTGGCTGTCATGATATGTAGCTAACTGGTAAACCATTGAAACAGATCGAGTGAGTTGAAAGCTCTCTAAAGTCATTTTCTAATGCATACAAAAGATGGACCAAATTGTTTCTGGGTAGACCCTATCAGCCTTGTATTGAAAAATGCCATGTTTTAACCGAAGCCCATTTTGACCAGTTACCAACACCACCCGTTTTACTACCTTTGGATGTTTAGCTGTTTATAAGGTTGATATTGTCTGTAGCCCCAATAGAGGAATTGGTTGCTGTATGCTGATTATCATTGTTTTGGATTCAGGGAGCTGGAGGCGTTACAGTTAAGAAGACTGGAATGTCTATTATTATCGGCATCTATGATGAGCCAATGACTCCTGGCCAGTGTAACATGATTGTTGAAAGGCTTGGCGACTATCTCCTTGATCAGGGTTTTTAATTTCCTTCGGTATGCTCCATTTCAGTTTCCTGATTTAACTTTTCACACAATTGCACCGTTTATTCCTTTGCAAACAAGTTATCAATATTGTGAAACACTTTCATGCAAAGGCTGCTTTTTTTCGTAACTTCAATTGCAATTTTTCTTACTGATAATGACTCAGGTTTAAATGTTTAATTAGTCTCCAACGGGTCGAATAAGAAACAATAGCAAAAAAGTAAACGGGTCAGGTCTTACATATAAATGGTTCCGGTTTAATTAGTAAGTGGGTCTAATAAGAAACAATAGCTGAATAGCTAAAAAGTAAACGGGTCAGGTCTTACTTATAAATGGTTGAGGTTTAATTAGTTAACGGGTCTAATAAGAAACAATAGCTAAAATGTAAACGGGTCAGGTCTTACTTATAAATGGTTGAGGTTTAATTAGTTAACGGATCGAATAAGAAACAATAGCTAAAAAGTAAACGGGTCAGGTCTTACTTATATGGTTGAGGTTTAATTAGTTAACGGATCGAATAAGAAACAATAGCTAAAAAGTAAACGGGTCAGGTCTTACTTATAAATGGTTCAGGCTTTACGAGTAACAGGTATTGTATTTGACGCTATTTGTTTGTAAATAAAAATAAAGTCTTAGACGAAACGTGCTTCGGGTAAACCTAAACCATTTTCTAGCCTATCATTGATAACGTATAGTATGAGCACCAAGCTTACTGGGCTTAGTTCATAATATACGTATATGGGCCCAGGCCCAATACTTAGATGAAACGGAAAAAACTAACGAGTGTAATCTGAAAATTTGCAGGGAAATGATACGGTGAGTAATTAAGGTGTGACAATATATCGAGATTGAACAAACTTTTGGTGATGTTATCCTGATGATTAAGTGTGATACTTGTTTAGTTGCTTGGTGGATATTTCAAATGCTATCGTCACTGTCACATTATCTTTGTTTGTGCATGTTTTTCACTTATTAGTTTGTTACATTTTCTATAACTTCAGCGGAGATTCGTTTGCATAATTCTTTTTATATATCTTCATTCAGTTTCTGCTCATGTTGCCACGCATGCTTATCATTCACTAGAGAGGTGATGTTTGGGATCACCAAGTCCCCTTGGTTTTGCTTACTAGAGCTGCTTATCTTTTTTTTTAGAACAATTTGTTAGTTGTTAGTGGTTCAGGTCTAGCAGTGACATCCAATTGGGCAGTATGCTGTACTTTGAACCCGCTTGTACTTCATCCTATTCCGCCTAAAGGGGTAAAAGTCCCGGGTGGGACTCGAACTCGAGACCTCTCCTAGCCAAACATCCCCTCCCCAAGTTTCTAAGGAATCTTGGTGGCCAACTGAGCTAGCCCAGTTGGTTATACATTCCGCTTATTCGAATTTCAAACAGCTTATTTCACCGTGCAAGTGGTTATATTTATTTAGTGAACTTAGTTTTATTACATGTTTAGTGGTAGAGGTAATACAACATACGGATGAATTGACGGTGGTAAATGTGATCAACTCTACACATTTTAATAAAAGACAACACTTGTTCACTAATCCTTTGCCTCAAAATATAATCTATAGACCAAAAACATACAGTTTAACAACCAATCTGATTTCATCCTCACCAACTAAACTATTTTGATTGGTTGAGATAAGGAGAGTATTAGTTTGAAACATTACAAAATAAAAGCCGGAGATATAACTTTAGGTTGCGTTTGTTTAGTGGGTTTTGAAAATGGGATAAGAGTTAAAGTAGGATTTTGTTGTTTGGTAGACATTTGTGGGCCCAAGAATTAGAACTCGGTGATTAATATTCGGCATACATAAAAATTAGCTGGAAAGTCTGGATTTCTTAACAATTGTGTCGCAATATTCATTGTTTTAATTTTTATTTTATGACATACTCCGTATAATCTTAGATTTATGTTATCATATCTATTTAATATGTTAAAAATATTTATAAAATTATTTTATTTTATTAAATTTTATATAATCTCTCTTTTACATCATATTCAAATTCAAATTCTAACCCAATCTCAAATCCAAATCTAAATCCTGATCCTAAACCCATATATAAACCAAACGGGCCCTTTGACTATTTTTATTGGTGATGTTCACCAACCCATTGGGTGTACAAATATAATAAATACGCTATAATATTATGTTTGTATAAAAGTTGAAAAGTGAATGTACAAAGCCAGTCTTCAGTTACATGTCATATTAAAATTACCTATGCATATTTTTTTATTTTTTTAATTGGTTGGGTTGTTGATAAAAGTAAAAAATGTTAAGATTTGTTGTATGTATTAGTTGTATATGTGGATGAATAAGAAAATAATATTTTAATGAGTAATCGGGTTGTGATAAATTGTTGATAAACATGATTTTAGGACGGATGAAGTTGTTGTTTCCACCCTTATCATGTGTTGTTGATTGGTTAAGACAAGAAGTCGACCTATCTATACTACATTATAAAGCATTTAAGACTATTCATTAATTAGAAAGTCTGAATTTTTTGACTTTTAAACTTGCTTGTTATGAAAATATCTCTTTTGTAACAACCTATTAACATAAGTAGGGATGTGCAATCTTGACCATCCATATCATTTTAGAGAACTACATCTTTAAGTGACATATGTCACTTCTTAACTAAAAAATCATTTTTATTTTTAAATTGAAATATCTTTTTATCTATTTATTTTTTTATGATCTAATTTCACCATATTTTTTAAAATTTTATGCTCTTTAATTCACCATCCATTTTTATATATTTTTATGATTTTTAGTTTTTTTCATTTTTAGTGGGTTTATTTTATTTTGATTCAAATTTTTTACAACTTTACTCTTAATTTGAATAAAAACTTGATGGGTAAGAGTGTAATATTTGTTCGTCATACAAATAGTCACTGGGTACCCGACGCCGCATTGCGCGGATACCATTAAAAGCTTTGTATTGTAGTTGCTCTATAATTTAAGAGATTGTTGTTTACTGTTCATCTAGAGTTTACCACCTGTCTTTTATAATATTCATTTGTGTTAATTAAGTACTTGGAGATTGCAAATTATATAATAAAATTTAAAGAAATTATCTAAATTCCTCAAAAGTAAAATTGAGCGGGTTTTATTTGTCTCAAAAAATTTTTGAATTCCCAAAATACTTAAGGCGACCTAAATTTTTGAGCGACTTAATAAAAAAATAATTAAAGTACAGTTGGAAAAAGTCTCATAGGTCAAATTTTTTTGAGCAACTTACACAAAGTACTTATCAAATTTTTTATAATGTCTTGCAAGTCTAAATGGTCGCCCAGTGCATTTTGAAAAACATAAAATATTTGAAGCAATTAACACGTACCACTTGTGCTATTAGGGCATTTAAAGAATTTGCCACAAAATTTGGCTCGCTGGTAACGAATAGTTGTTGTTTAGTACTTTTTACAAAATAAAGATGGACATACAAATAAATGAAAAGTAACATGCTCACAAAATATTGCACCAGTCGATGAAATAATTGAAACTTGAACACAAATGATCGAAATTCTTGACTTGATCTAAGCATGACGACAAAACTTGTCAAAGAGACGCAAAAAACTCGGCCACACATCTCCCTTAGGAGTAATTTTATACATCACCTATTTTTTGATTAATTTCACATATACTTAAAATACAATATTGAATGCATAATGTACAATATTTTTTATATGTGTTTAGATAAATATTAAATTTTCAAATAAAATGAGAGAAGTTATAAAATTGCCCATAAAAAAGAAAGAAAGATAGATGAGCTACTAAATTGAACAATATACTAATTATGGTTTTGCTATTTTGTCTTCTTCCCACTTTGGGCTAATTTATTGGGCTTTCACTTTGGGCCGGCCAAATTGTTTTTTTTAGTAGGAAATAAATAAATACATTAAAAAAAAAAAAATTGGTTGTCACAAAATAGTGGGAAAAATTACAATAGTACCGACTTATTCAAATAAAAAAATACCCTCGGAAATATATTTGATACCTAATAACTTTAAAATAACGACAAGGTCACAAACATCTAACTCTATATTGCATTAAATGGTGTCGTTTTACGCCACTAAAAACCCAAAAAAAAACCATATAACAAAAAAAAAAAAACCTTTAAATATGAGGCCCAACACATAAGTCCATATAAAAAAAACAAGAAACTATTAAACATGAGACCGAAAAAATAACTTCGCAAAAAAAAAAAAATTAACGCCCCCAACAACTCGCGGGACATAAGCTCATATAAAGAAAAAAAAAAACTATTAAACATGATATCGAAAAAATAAACCCACACAAATATTTCAATGCTTCTGACGCTCATAAAATTATATTAAAACAAAAAACCCAAATAGCAAAGAAAAAACAAACATTTAAATATGAAGCCCAACACATAAGCCCATATAAGAAAAAAAAACTATTTAACATTAACAACGCGCGAAAAATTAACGCCCCGCAGCAACGCGCGGGTAATCCCTGCTTGTTCCCTACTAAAGGTGGAATAAATGTTTTACCTACCTAAATGTTATAAATATTTTACCTACCTTTCAGGTTTATATAGCTCTATAGTAAAGTAACGTAACATTACTGAATTTATTTTTCAAACCCTAAAAACAAACACAAATGACTCCTGTTGATCCATTCTTCATCATACGGATCATCTCAAATCCATTCTCCACCCTCACATCATCCCAAATTTAACGCTCGAAAACACCCCCTCATCAGTATATAACCACTTCACTCGGTATCAACCAAAATCACACACTTGTTTCCATCTTATTTTCTTCTTATTTAGTTTTAGTATATATATTTAAATTAGTTAAAACTAGTTAAACCTTATTATAATTTTTGTTAAACTTAAGATATTGATCACTTATGGTTCTTTTACATGTTTTATAAATTTGGATCTACTTTTACCCTCTTAATCTTTACATTTTCTCATTTTTTTACAAGTTCTTGCAAGTTTTTCATAAAGTTTTTGTACAAGTTCGTTTTTCATTATTTTTTTACTAGTTTATGAAAAGTCCTTACTACCTGTTTCTTATTTTACAAATTTAATTTTTGCTATTTAGTCATTTTTAAGTATAGTTTTATTTTCGTCACTTTTTAGTTTATTTTTATAAAATCGTTTTTGTTATGAAAATTTTATTTTTATATTTTTTACTGTTTTCTATAAGTTTTTTTTATAGCCAATTAGGAAAGATATTTTTCTAAAAATCTTTAGATTTTGTTAGTAGTTTTATGTATTTTTAAAACAGATTTGTTGAAAAAGTCGTAGAAAATTATTTTTGTAGAATTTAAAATCTGTTTTTATTTTAAAAATATTAAGGTTGAGTTCTAGTAAAATCTTCCGAACTTATTTCCGAAGTTTTATAATTATTTTAAATTTTATAAAAGCTTTTAGCTTAAGGATTTATCCTTATGTTTTTATTAATATATTTTAACTAAGTTTTTTATAATCCTAAACCATTAGTATAACACAAGCTTATAAAAGGTGAACATTGTTTTTTTATAACTTGGCTTGTTTTTGATTTATTTATAAATTAGTTTTGCAAGCAAAAATATCTTGTTATTTTGAATTTAAAGCAATTCACAATGTAAGGAAAAAAAGGAATTAGCAAATGTAAGACTTAAATTTAAATTATTTGTTTAACTTATTCTTCTGGTATAACTTTATAATCATTCTCCAACTTCGCCGCGAGACTACCCGCTAATACCTTTCTTACATTTAACAGTTTAAGTTCATCACTTTAGTTAATGAATTTACCCAAAACAATATATCACACTCTAATCATAGTAATCATATTGGTAATGAAAACTCCCCAACATTCTAATCACCCCTTTAATCTGGTGATAATATGTAATAGTGAATTCCTCTTCTTTACTTCATGCCTAGCTGGATCTAAATGGTGCCACTTGACAAAACAACATGACTTTAATTCATGTGGTGTGATCTCAAAGACAATGACTTCAATTTATGTGGTGTGATCTCAAAGACATAATAATTCTGACTTGATATTATTAATTTACAGCATGAAAAAACTGAAAAAGACTCTTCGTTGTTCAATTTATTTTGGAAACATACGCGATGATACACAACTCTTTGACATACAAAATGGATTAAACTATCTTAAAAGTGTTCCATCATTTAGCATACATCTTATGTAAAAAATACCTCCTATTCTTAAACGTTTTAAGAGCATACCTCCCCCTATCCATCTCGTCTTCCTCATCATTGATGAGTTGGTGAGTAGTGGGGCACGAGAATCATTCTTTAAATAATAATCTTGAGAAGCATATTGGACGTAAGGTACCCATCTCAAGATTCACTTAAGAGCACTTTGTGCGCCTTGACACAATACCTATTTATGATTGAAGACTGAAACAAAAGCACATCCTAAAGAAGTTTATGAGAAGGGATTACCATTATTAGCTTATTGTATAAACAAAAAACACATTATTCATTTAAAATAAGCTCTCCCAAACACTTTAAGATGCTCAAAATTTCTGCAATATTTACACTCCTCTAATAAGCTTAGCCAAACACCCCTTTATTTAATATAAAAAGTGAATTTACGTAAAAAGTACTTAATAATTAAATGAATCTTGTTCAGAAATTTAAGTGACATGAAACCGTGACACTATCTTGAATTACATGACATGAAAACTTGCTATCACACTCACACCTTAGATACACCTAACATGAATCCCATTAACTAACATAGCCATACTCGAACCTCGATTTATCGTTACCGAACCTTTAATTATGCCTTGTTAAACTGTATACACTTAACACAAGTCGAAAGACTACTTTTATTTTAGCAAATGAAACTACGCAGAAGAAAATACAAAAAAAGTGACTTAAGTAAAAATATCAAATCAAACTACATCAAAATATAATACATGTTGAAACAATAAGGTGCATATTACAGATATTCAGTCATGTTATCACATAGAGTATGGCAGTTCAAAGTGATTAACGAAAATAATGTTTGTCCTTAAAATTTATAAACATAGGAAGAAAGAGTAAGTTTTCTTGTTTAAATGTCAGAAGGTTACCTCTCTAATAACGTTCTCAATCTGCCTCAATTTCTCATCAATATTTCCATGTTACCGAAATATGTTTTCAAATCATCCACAAAAGTCGCCCAAATTTTAATATAAGAGATGGGGAAATAGGTGTGTGGGTCAACCCGACCTATCCTACTAAGTTTGATCCTTCAAGGTTTGATGGAGCAGGGCCAACCCCTTCGACCAATCTACCAGGTGGTCCAAGGATGTGTTTAGGAAAAGAGCTAGCTCGTGTGCAAATACTTGTGTTCCTACACAATTATGTGACAAAAATGAAGTGTGAACTTATTAATTCGTGATGAAAAGATATTCAGATTTCTCAAACGTACCTTGATGACTGTTTTGTTCTTGTCAGCTGATATCGACCATATTACAATGTGTACGTGATAAATTTGACTCATAAAATGCTGATCCAAGCCTCTCCAATCAACTTGAGAGGTAAACATCTTGGTATAATAATCACTTTGTTAAATGTTTAGGGTAAACTGGTAGGATATTATACTGTCAATGAGAAACTTTCACCATGTCAGTAACAACTACACGCCTTTCATTCAAATCTGATTTGAATTTATTCCCTAATTAAAATTGATAGAAACAATCTTTGCTTGCTAGTAATTAATCAAAATCGATTGACCGCAATAACTGAATTTGTATAGAAATAATTAATGAGGGAACTAATTTGTAAATCTATCATAACAGGTTCGACATCGAAGGCGACGACATTAGTGACATGAGAGGATTTTCCTTCTCAAACCCATATTGACCCCCCACCAGATACTTTTGCGCCCTCTCCACCTCTAGGAGATGTGCCTCAAAACCGTAAGTATCGGTTTTCTTCATAGTTTTATGAGTGAATAACTAAGTGTACGCAAATTTACTGACCTTTTAGTTCATGCAGCTGATTAGATACTCGAGCAGCATCCAAGAGATCAAGTCAATCTTCAATCTGATGACGAAAAGGTAAGGGTTAAATTTTATTTCCACCATAATATTTATAGATGGGCGGGTCGGGTAGGTTGGGTAATGGTTCAAATAGGCCCAGACTGAAAGTGGTCAGGTCACAATTTTTTTGTCCATTCTTTTAAATAAAAAGATTACAAAAAAATATGTTTGTTATGAGCTATTATAAATACATCAATATTATGAATCTCATTTGTTATGATGTATGACATTAGCCGTTCGGCCGTTGGACTCATTCCGTCTCAACTTAAAAGCATCTTTTAACTGTCTGAAATATAGCACAACCAAAATAGACCATGCATTAGTAAATGATCGAAATCGCCAAACATATAAATTGCAATTAATTTGCTGATGAACATATATGTTACAGGTCCTGACTCCTGAGTACTCCAAAGATGCAAAGATCACCAAAAAGAAAAGGAAGAAGGGCCCAAACTACTCTTATGGATTACGAACAAACTATGATTCCTGGTCAGATGTACCAGTCCTGGTTTCAGGACACTTCTGAGTTCTGATATGGTCTCACGAAGAGGAAAAAAGAGAAACGTATGTATCTAAATAATACTTATGCACGCTTCTTTCCTTCTAATCATCATATATAGAAGACCAGCAGATTAATTAGTAATATCAAACATTATGTTTTTTCAGCACATGGGCAGCATATGTTCCACTAAAATATAATATGTCTTCCATCTATTGACCATGAGATTGAATATAAATTTATTAGATGTCTACTTTAGTTTGATTAGAAAAAGCCACCTAATATTGCTAGTTTAGTAATAAAAGACATATCAAGTAGGTCGTTAAAAATTAACCCTTCCATGAAAACTGAAACATTGGACTTGACACATCATTTAACGGATATATGAATCTTAATCAGTACCATGAGTTTAATTAGTTATAACTTTAAATTTGACACCTACCAGAACCAAAACTAATACAACCTTCAGGGGATGTCCTATACAGAAATCTAACTGTGATGACTTTTATGGGTTAGCACCTTGCAATGTTGTTCAACTAATGGATTAAAAGCACAAACACAACAGTTGGCCCTCAAAGTGCATATGTAACAGGCTCACAAGCAACTTCAATAAGTGATTATAAAACTCACCATCCTTTATCAAATGGTGGAAGTGAAAACTCCCAATCTTTTCCATGTAAAACCGCACTCGTAAACCTACAATAAAATCACGTAAAATCTTAAGCTTTACATCCTAATAAGTCAGTCCTGAACTCTATCACCAAATTCCCTCAAGCAAACATCAACATATGTAACAAAGTATTTCTTGCATTTACATACGCTAAACCGGTATAATTTTTTAACATGCACTTTGCGCATCACGAGTGGTTATAGAACCATAGTTTTAGTTAGAAATATACATTGCTTTTTTACTAAGCCATCCTGCATATTCATCTTTAAGAACTTGTGGTAAATCATTATGATGTACGTAATGTAACATGTGACGGTATTCATACATTATCAAAATTTATTTATTTTCAAATCGTTGCTTCTTGATAAATATATAACTTACTTATATTTAACCATGTCTAATAAGCTCATTGAAGAAATCGTAGTAGCATTGTAAGCCCTTCTCATTAATGGACCCTCTTCCATCAACAATAACTTCAATAGCAATATCACATAGAGTGTATGGTTGCTTATCCAGACACATATATTTCTCACACCTAGCTAAACATACTACACAACTAAAGATACAAACTTTCATTAAACGTCACCATATACAACACTCATAATATAGTCAAATACGAAAATCTAAATTTAACAAAACCCATAAAATTTTACAGCTTTAGAATACAACCAATTTAGTATACAACCGAAAAAACCAAGATAAAAAAATAGGGTTGAAGCACATATACATCAATTAATATCAGTTCTTAATATACACAAACAATAAGCAAATTAAATTAAAAAAAACTGGGTGGGCTAATGATGAAGTTAATAACTTGTGCAATAAATATTCAAAATCTTTAGGTCTTAGGTTTGTTGTCAAGATCACTAAAGATGATAGGCATAAAAATTCACCATGGTGTTTGTCTTTGGATCTGGGTGAGCTCGATTATTGTGTCGAAGAAAGCATCATCTTCTCTCGATCCTGATTTTTGGTATATGAGTTTTTGGAATGTTGATGTGTGCAATGGGGTTCCGATTATTAGTCCGCTCCTTTTTTATATAATTTTACAATTTGGTCCAAAAGAATTAACTATGTAATTTGAGGTACATGTGTATTTTTGGTTCTTTTACACATCTTTAATATAATAACGATTTTAGAGAATTTTTTTCCAAATAAAGAAATATTTAAGTTATTTTAATTAAAAATCTTTTAAAAAATAATTAAGAATAATTCAATTATTACTAAGAAAGGTATGATTTGATTTTTCTGAAATACAAAAGTCCCCACTTTTCGTTTTCCTTTACTAAGTAAAAGATTAAGGTTGAGTTCTAGTAAAATCTTCCGAACTTATTTCCGAAGTTTTATAATTATTTTAAATTTTATAAAAGCTTTAAGCTTAAGGATTTATCCTTATGTTTTTTTATTAATATATTTTAACTAAGTTTTTTATAATCCAAAACCATTAGTATAACACAAGCTTATAAAAGGTGAACATTGTTTTTTTATAACTTGGCTTGTTTTTGATTTATTTATAAATTAGTTTTATGAATTATTTTTGTTTTTAATAGTAGATTATCGTGATGAAGTCATTATTATTTCCGAACTAACTTCAGGTTTTATCTTTACCTTATTTTTTTAATTATTTATTTTTATGTTTATTGCCATGCTTAATTATTATTGTTGCTTTTAATGTACTCCCTCCGTCCCATAATTATTGTCCCCGACAAAAAACACACAGTTTAATAAAAGTGTATTTATTACTGCTTTATCTCTCTTACTTTTTGACAGAATGACAGTTTTACCCTTAGCTAATTAATTAAAGTCTTCTTTAAAGTTCGTAATAATAATTTCAAACAAGGGTAATATAGTAAACTTGATCAAACTTCCCTATCTATTTTTAGTAGTGGACAATTAAATTGGGACGTCCCAAAAAGGAAACATGGACAATAAAAATGGGACGGAGGGAGTAGTAATGTTTATTAGCGAGTAGTTTGCGTATGTTTGATTAGAAATGGGTGGTTAGGTAGTTAGTATTGTGGCTTGAATTAGTATGTAATTTAGGTTAGTTTATTACTAGAGATTATGATTCGTCATTTTTGGTAATTGATAGTTTTTGCGGATTAAGCGGATTAAAGTGTTTTATTTACTAAAATCGTGAAAGGTCTGCTTGATGAGTTTCCGAGCCTTATACTTGACTAGACAACTCTAGCTTAAGGTAATGTAAGTAAGACGTGCTTTGAAACCACTTAACTATCTCGTCACTAAAACGCCTAACTTAGTTTAGTACCGTTATTTTATCTATTTAGACGGTTTTCTTTAGCTACAATTGGTCCACTCTTAGAGTTAATATATTACGTAGGTTGCATTTAATTTATCAATAATGATGAAAAGTCATAAATACCCCCAATTTAATATTTTATTTTCCTGTTTATTATATCAACATATCCTACACATTTATTATATTCACCTACCCACCTACCGCACGCATTTATTATGCCCACCTAAACCTCACACATTTATTATGACGTCTACCCCCACCTACTCTCACACATTTACTATACTCACCTACCTCATACATACAGCTGCTCAACTCTTCCACCGCTGCTCGACTCCACCCTTCTGCTCAACTTCTCCACTTGACTCACCTTCCACTGCTCAACTACTCCACTCGACTCACCCTCCATTGCTCAGCTCCTTCACTCAACTCCTTCACTCAACTGCTCCTTCACCCTCTGCTCAACTCCTCCATGTTTTCCAAGTTTTTCGTTAATTTTTTATGCATTTTTTATTTGTAAAAACAAACAAAGAAATAAATAAATATTAATTCGAATTACGGTTTAAGAAAAAACTAGCAAAAATCTATATTGTAACTGAAAAAAAGCGAAATGATTAAAATGATTAGTCTTTTATATGTATAAATTGAGATTATAAGTATAAATAAAAAATGCATAAAAAATAAAAATAAAACTTGAAGAAGATAGAAGAATTAAGCAAATGGTAGAGGAGTTTAGTAGTGGTGAGTGGAGTTAAGTGGATCGAGTCGAATAGTAAAGAGTGAAGTCGAGCAGTGGTGTTGTAACACCCCGAAACCATTTTTAATATATTTAATTACGAAAAGGCCATTAGGTAAGTTGGCTATGACTTTACTAGTTTGGAATGTACCAAGAGTTTTAAGTATTGATATGTCCGGACCAATACGCCGTATTGGATAAGGTTAAATACGGCGTATTGATATAAGATGTGGATATGGCATATCGAGGTTAACGAATACGGAGTATTGGAAGTCTAGCATGTATACGGCGTATCCATGGGTATGGATACGGCGTATCGGTTAAGTCAGACCATTTGTAATAATGGGTTTAGGAAAATATTGTGTGTCACAACTAGGAATAAAATAGACTTAAGAGACTAGAGTTGTCAAATGATAAATGAGTTACTTAAGTTAATGTGGCTAAATTATGAGAAATAAGACTTAGGGGACCTATTGTGCTAATTGGCCAAAGTGCCAACTAGTATATCCTAATTCCCTGGATAATTCTACAGACTTCTCATTTATTTATGAGAGTGTGTATGTGTCTGTGTTATACCAAGAAAGAAAGGAGGGAAAACCAAAGTGGCTCAAGTGATCAATTAGGTATAAATTGAGGTCTCAAATCAAGAAATAAGCTTATATCAATGATCCTACACAAGTAAGTAACCTTCTATTGAGTTGAATTGGTAATTTATAAGTTAGGGTTTATGTATCAAATTTGAGGGTTTGAGGTAGAAAGTGTTTTAAAGTAAAGTGATAAGATCATAATAATTATAGGTGAAGTTATATTGATTAAAGTTAATAATTTTGGGGGTTTTAATCATATGATCAAGATGTACTTATATGATGATAAAAGGTGTTGAAAGATAAGCTAATGGTTGTATAAACCATTATTATAGTGCTCTAATTATGTGTTTAAAGTGTTTATGGTTTATGATGATTTTGGCTTAGGAAGCAAGTGGGGAGGATGATGGTGTTCTTAATATTTCTAGCTTAGATTCAAGGTAAGTAATTGACTTACAAGAAGTTATATTAAGTTTATCATGTTTGTGTTATGCATTATGTGCTAGGGCTTTAAGAAGATTAAGAATAGTGTGCTTGATTAAGAGAGGAGACTAGTGATGATCTAGCTAATTGAGTAAATCCTTGTGGATGTGTCTTTCATGATATGTGTTCTTGTGATGAAGATGATTAGTAATGTTATGAAGTAGAAAGGTATGTAAGTTTATATGTTTATGAATGATTGTTGTGTTAAGAGTTGTGATATAAATGTGTTAAATGAAATATAATGACTTGTATGTCTATTACTTACTAAGCGGTTTGGATATAGTCTTGTTTTTAATAGGTCTTACTCAGTTTTTTTAGTATGTGGAACAACTATTACTAAAATTAACATTAAAAACAAGCAATCTAATAGTCTAACATTAAAAACAAGCAATCTAGTAGTCTATTACTTATTAACAAGGCTATAAAAATTATTAATGAAACAAAATGGGTTCATCAAGGTATTACTAAAATTAATTAAAACATCAGTAACACTATGTGGAACAACTATTACTAAAATTAACACTATGTGGATCATCAAGGTATTGCTAGACTACAAAACATTATCAAGGGTTGCCTCTCTGAAAGCAAAGTCAACTGACAAGGGCAGAAGATACAAGAGAAGAAAAATATCAAAAGGCAAAGACATTAATACTGGCTTGGATGATGAAGCAGATATTAATGCTGGCAATGAAGTTAATACTGGCAATGAGGATATTAATGCTGGCTTTGAAGAAGTTAATACTGGTAGCATAGGAGTTAGTACTGGTAGTGGACCAGTTAGTACTCCTAGTACAAAAGTCTCAATTCCTTCTCCTGTTAAAGGTCGAAGAGAAGGAAAAGCTCCAATGATTACTGAAGAGACTCAAGCTACCAAAAGAACAAAAGAACAAATTCAAAAAGAAGAAGCTAGTCTTGCAGAAGCCATAAGATTGCAAACACTAGAAGAAGAAGAAACTGCCAAACAAGTTCATTTGGATGCCTTATTAGCCAAAAGAATGGCAGAAGAAGAAGAATTAACTGAGAAACAAAAGCAAAGAAAAGCTCAAGTTCAATTTGAAGCTCAACATTATACTGAAGAAGATTGGGATGTTATTAGAGCTAAGCTTGAGGCAAATACAGAATTGACCAAGAGTGTACTAGGAAAAGATTTGCTTGAAGAAGACTTTGCAAAGAGAATTGTGGATTTAGTGAATCAAAGGAAGAAATACTTTGCAGAAGAAAGAGCTAAAGCAAAAAGAAGTAAGCCTATGACCCAATCACAGCTGAGAACTTACATGACAAACTATTTGAAAAATTAGGGTACATGGAAGCTTACTCAGTTAAATAAGTTGAGTTTTAAAGAGATTAAAGAAGAGTTTGATAAGTTGGTTAAACAGGTTGACACTTTTGTTCCTATGAGTTTTGAAGCTACAAAGGCTGAGTTGAAAAGATATGGTGAAGAGCTTCAGAAAAGAACTCCTAAGAAGCAAAAAATTAATGATAAAGATGTTAAACATACATAAGAAAAGGTTGCTGAAGAGAAGGAAGAAGAGCCAGTAAAGAAGATGGGAAAAAGGAGGAAGCAGATAGCAAGGAAAGGGTTACACACTGATAAGACTGCTAAGGATGAGGCTGAAAAGGATATGGAAGCAAGTGAAAAAGATTATCCTTCTTCAGGTACAAATGTTCCAGTTAATCCTGTTCCTGTAGCTGTTAAACCTCCTAGTATAGCAAACTATAAGATTATCAAGCTAGGCAAGAAGGGAGTGTATCAAATTGTGAGGGAAAATGACACTGATAAGATATACATAAGCTTTGGAGCCATGCTTAAAGAAATATCAAGAGATGATCTTACAGAGCTATACAGAATTATAATGGAGAAATATGGTACAGATGGGCCAACAGATGAATATGATAGAATATTTTGGGGAAATCTGAAAACTATGTTTGATCCACCTCTCAGTACTGATTTAGTTTAAAGCTTACCAGGTCAACAAAAGATACCGAGTTGGAGATATTATGAGACATGCAAAGTACATTGCTTGAATTTAGAGTCAGCTGATATATACATGTTGACAGAAAGAAGATATCCTTTATCAGCTGATATATGTCAAGCTATGTTGGACAAGAAACTTCAAGGAGGTAAAGAAGATGAGGATTGTTATCAACTTTTGAAGATGATGGAGAAGAAAGCAGGGATAAGATAAGGAGTTCTCTCAGTAGCTGTAAATATAGTTTGGGCATCTGGAAGCTATGATGGAGTTGAGAAGGGTTTGGGTGTTGGCTAACCACCACACAACAAATGGTTATCAGTTCACCATGCTTAACAGGCATAAGAACTGGCTAGTCCACAAGCAAACGGCTTGTGATAAAGACTTCTCAAATCCGTTGATGGTTGACAGTTTACCAAAAACTGTATGGTAATCAATGCACCATAGTATTGCACTAAAGCATTGGCTACTCCAAAGCAAACGGCTCCTGGTAAAGAGATATCAAATCCGTTGACAGCTGATAGTTTGCTAAAAACTATAAGGTTATTAATGCACCTTGTTACTAAAATAAAGCATTAACTAGTCCATAGCAAACGGCTCACGGTAAAGACATGTCAAATCCATTTATGGGTGGTAGGTTGCCAAAAACTACAAAGCCAACTTAGTTGGATGTTGCTGAGAAGACATGAAGCTATGGTGAAAGTGATGAGATGCTGATAAAGACTTAAAGATAAAGTATGATCTGATTTCTAAAGAACAATAATCAGATCATCATCAAAGAGAAGATTAATGAAGTTTTAGATAACAATTCTTAAGAGCTCAAATTGAAGAAAACTAAAGAAACTTAAAGTTTACAAGTGAAATTCAAGTTTAGGGGAGGATTGTTAAGAATTTAGTGTTAATTCTGTTAGTATAGTAGTTAGTTCTGCCAGTACACTTGTTAGTACTGGTAGAAGAATTATCATAGTTAGTACTAGTTGTACATATAGTTAATACTAGTAGTATATCAGTTAGTTCTGGTAGAACAGAATTATTGTTAGAATTAGAGATAAGCATGAGATATCTTAGGAAAATATATGCATGATCTCTATACGCATTTTTGTAAGCCTATTAGGGTTTCCTTGGTGTATAAAAGGAACCTATACGGCATAGTTAGGGATACGTGAAAAGTAATAGTTGTTAGGCAAAACATATAGTTGTTTTGTGATTTAATCAATATAACAAAGTTTTGTGAAAGCATTGTGTTACTGTTTCATTAATCTTGGTGTTCTTCTAAGTGTATAAAGGTTAATTCCGCATAATCTTTATATATACATTACAAGGTTTCTTGTTCTAGTTGTTTTAGATTTATCTAAGACAACTTAAGCCTTAACAAGCTAAACAAGATCTCAAAGGGATCAACACCATCCAATTCTAATCTTTTCCTAATATAATTCATGCATATCTAAGAAGCAGTAATAACACAACAGTACTAGCTTATATCTAAT
>BQNB010010967.1:0-77463 GCA_026074375.1 Tanacetum coccineum
GTTATAATAAGGTATTTGATTTTTATCGACTTACTCTGATATAAATCATAAATTCATCACTAGTTATTGAGTGTTAAAAAAGTTGATATATCTTGGACAATAAGTCTCTGGGGTCAGCTAAGACCGACGATCATGAACCGACCAAAAAGTTCCCAGTTCTGACACATTACCCAACCCGCCAGACCCACCCATTGCCACCTCTGTATAGCACTTTTTTTTAGAACGACACCTCTGTATAGCACTATATACCAACTAGGCAACTATAGTTTATGGGGTTCATTCAAATTACCCTCTCCCGTTGCAAGTGATGATTTTTATTTAGCATTTTAACTTTGCTTAAAAAAACTAATACCAAAGTATTAAAACATTTACTTTCCTGAAGTGAATTATAATTTCTTCTTATTTGGGTTATTATAACCCTCGTGTGTCCCCTTTTGTTTTATTTCGACCGCCTCTCTTTCTCTCTTTTGGGTGATCGTCTATTTGGAAATCGTCTCCTTGGGGTCTCTGGTTTATCTCCTCTCTTTTTGGTGGTTTGTCCGCCGATGGAGATGGCGAGTTTAATCGCTCTTCTTCTTCTTGTGTTCGTAACCACGGATTCCCTGATTTGATTGTGCGAAAATTAGGGTTTCGCTACAATTTGGGGATCTTAATAAAACGCCGCAAGATTGGATTTTCTTTGGATAACTAGAATCGGTGATGATTCTGTTGAGGGTTTCGATTAATAAATCTTCAAAAAGGTGTGTTTGTTCCTCTTTTGATGATTTTGAGTTTCGTCCCTTTGTGATGACTTTTGTTATCCAATTTATGTGGTTTTTCTTTGTTTCGAATCTATGAGAAATTTGTACCGTGCCTGAGACTTTTATTTTTTTTGGGGTATATTTTCCTGTTATTGATCTTGATAATTCACTACAAGAATCTCTCCACTCCAAAAAGATGCATTCTCGATCATATCTAAGAGATCTCGTTTATTAGCCTCTGCACTCTTATTGACCATACTTCGAATAAAATGCTCTCCAATTGTGACAAGTGAGTGATCACCTCACTTTGAGAGAGATACTGACACACATACTACCAATGAACTTCGGCTAGTTATAGTCGAGGTGTGCATCATTATGCGTAAATTATGACACTTGATGCGATTGATGCGGCTGAGAATCATAACAGATATCAGAGAAACTATGCGTACAAGCGCTTTGAGATAGCTGCACGGTGCGCAAAGAGACTTTAACGACACTGTACATTACTCCTATCACTACTTACTAATTCAGTTCAGCGTACTTGCCAAGTGTGAGCTCCTAGATATCATACTTATCAGTGAAAGACATCATATAGCACGTGTTATATATAACATGAGTCGAATGAAAATAGAGCACTTATGGCGCTCGAGCATTCTTCTAAGAAGACTCCATCTGAGGATTACATGACACGAGCAAAGACACAGTGACTATCACAAATTAGAACAAAATGTTTTAGAGCCCTTTCATTTAGAGAAACATAGTAAGTGCGGAAATGCAAATCTCTGCAAACACTACAGGGAAGTCTAAATTGACTCGTCACATGTAGCTTTCAGCTTGCGATTTGGTGAGGAACGATCATAGCGAAGGACAGTATTAAAGATGTAATGCAAGATATCATGTTCAATGGACTTTGATTTTCAACACAATCACGATGTAACAAAGACTGAACCACACAATCCATCAACTCATGATGGAACAATAGACATAGATGTACAGACAGCAGTAATAGAGTAGATTAACTGTTGGAGATCTAGAGAGCGCGCACAGATTTGAGAGTCACAAATCAAATCATCTGGATACAACGAAAACTATTATATATTGACATCTTACTCTCTCTGCATTAATTCCATCATATATTGAGAGAGATTCTCTCTTATCGGCATATTATAGGATATGATGCCATCGAAAGTGGAAAATAATGATCGCCACATTCATGTACATACCAATTGCATTTTCCTAATTAGATGAATCGTACAAACATATCTATTACAGCAACTTTCAAATGCACAAGCAATATAATGCTCCAAGAGAGAAGCTGAAAATCAAAACGATTAAAACAATGAGCTAAAAAGCAAAAGATGTTGCTAGGGCTAACAAAAGACAGACACTCGAGACACACTGAGTAAGAAAGTTGACAGAGGACTCAACACTACGACATACTCCGACGTAAGAAAATCTCTCTACTCAAAGTTCAAAGATATAAAGAAACATAGACACAGGTGACAGTAGTGATCACGTGATGTGACTCACAACATCTCACACTGGACATTACATAAAGCACAACACCAAAGTGCGTCCTCTGTAATCTTTAGTGCACAGCGCCATCTTGCAGAACCGTATTCTCAAGTGATTCTGACTATCACACAATACATTATGCATCATAGCATATGATGTTCAAAGAGAAGCTGAAAATAAAAAACGATTAAACAATGAGCTTAAAAAGCAAAAGATGTTGCTACAAAAGGAGCTTGAGATGTGTAAGGATCGGGTCAAATTGTTTGAATAAAAAACACTTCAATGTTCAAAATATAAACAAACATGTGAAGAGTTGGAACGTGAATTACGAAATGACAAGAACGCAATTGACAGACTTTTGAAAGAAAAAGATAACATTCAAAGTGATTTTTCAAAATCAAAAATGAAAAGATAATAATTCAAATTGAAACTCAGTTAGCTAAGGCTTTTAAAGAACGAGAAAATTGGTATCTTAAAGATATTGTTGATCTCGAAGAGAAACTGAGTTCTCATGATCAAATTTTTTATAAAATGGGTCAATCAATTCAAACAATTCACATGCTTGAAAAGACACCGAATAAAGTTTATGATCCTTTTCTTAAAGCTGGGTTGGGTTACAAGAATCCCGAACGTCTCAAGAAGGCCATTGCAGCACAACCAAAAATGTATGATGGTGAAAAGCTTCATAGTGTTAATTTGAAAATTGATTCACCAGATTCAGAGGAAACTTTAGAGGATGCGGAAGAAAGTCGATTGAAAATGAGAAACAAAATGGTTCAAATTAATTATGGAAAGTTAAATGCGCTTTATGAAACATTTGTACCTCAACAAGACTTTTCTATGGAACAAACATATTTTTCAATTCCTTCTACTTCTACTAATGGTTCTGAGTCAAAAGCAGTCACATCGGATTTACCAATTCCAAAAATGCCTAAAGAGAGTAAATTGTTAAAAATGTTTGACACACTGGGTATGGCAATTAATGGTTTACGAACAAGGATTGATATTACTCTTTTAGAAGACCGACAACGAAGATGGATGTCTGATAGTCAAAATTCTTTAAGAGAGTTTTATAAAACTGATGTAATTCCGATGTCTGCTTCTTTATCAAAGAATTTGAAAGAACTTAAAGAAGAACTCATTGAAGAAGTACAGGAAATGTTAAATATTTTTGAATCAATGGAACAGAAAGTTGACGGAAAATCTTCAAAAGAAAATATTCTTCAAAATGAGATCGATCGACTTTTGGAAGTATCTTTGACAAGTGAAATCCGAGATTGTGCGTTGCTTTCTATTGAAAAACAGAAAAATGAGTTGTTAAAAGATGAACTTACAAAAAGTTCAAGTGATTCCAAAGATATCCAAGCCAATTTGCTCAACCGAATCAAAGTTCTTGAAAATGATTTTAAGCGATCACAAGCTCAAAGTATTGATTTTGAACTAAAGTTACAACATCAAAAAGAGAAAATGGCTTGTGATGTCTCTTGGAAGTCAAAGTTGTCAACATTCAATGATGAGAAGGTGTTGCTCAAAACTCAAGTTGAATCTGTTGTTGAAGAACGAGAAAATATTAAACTTGAATTTCAAAAGCTTTTTAATTCCATAAAAGCAACATGGACTCAACATCAAAAAGAAGTTGATGAATTAATTGAACATGTCAATCAAAAGACACATGCTTATACTGATGTGCGTGCTGAAAATCAAGATCTTTTGATGATAATTTCTGAGCTTAAGGATAAGCTTAGGACAAATGAAAAAGGAATGCATGTGAACACTAAGTTTGAAAAATCTAAGACCTTAGGAAAACTTGTATGTGTAACACCGTTCAACAAAAACCTAGGAAACAAGGCTAAGAACGTGTCAAACACTAAGGTCAAAACAGATAGGTCAAAACCGGTCATTTCACATCCTACACCTAAAAGCGAGCAAAGTCAAAAACAGAGTGCGAATGTAATCACAAGAGGAATGTATCGAATCATAAAATCAGAGACACAAACACCGGATTCTAAAACTAACATACATGTTTCTAATTCCGCAAGTGTAGAAAGTTCTAATAGTATTAGGAGACCAAAGTATAAGGGCACTAAATCAAATAATAGAGGTCTTGAAGAACACTAATGCTAAGAGTTTAACTGCACATGTTCGAAAGATGTCACGTAGTGTTAGTATAGATTCTAATAAGTGTGAAACAATGAATTCGACTATTTATCATGCAAACAAAAGTGTATTAAATACCAAGAATGTAACTGCTGTAAATGACAGTTCGAATATTGTTTGTGTTTCTTGTGGTAAAGATGTGTTTTTACTTTCTCATGAAAAATATGTTGCTCGTTATGCTTTGTCTAGGAATTCTAGTATAAAAAAGCCTTGTTCACTACCCCCATAGCAACAAAATCTAAGCATGTTGGAGCTACTTCTGTAGTTGCGAAATCTAGATTAAGCATTGCTAAAACCCCAACAACAACAAATAAGGTCTCTAGTGTGTTACCACTATCTCCTGATTCTAGTCAAAGTATGACACTTAGAAATTACATGAAAAACAAAATTGCAACAAGTACAAAGTGGCAAAAATGGTTTGAAAACCAACAATGTTTTAATTGGACACCCAAGAGCAAAACTGCTCAATCACTCACTCGTGAAACAAAGAGTCGTATCCGTGTTCATTCTACAACTAACACACCGGTTACCACTCAAAAATAGGTAGCCAAACTGTCCACTCTTCCATCTGCATTTGTTTCATGTGATGTAGGTGATTCAGCTCATCCTTTGGATTATTGATAGCGGATGCTCGACGCATATGACTGGCAATCTTCAACTGCTAAGAAATTTCGTTAAGAAATTCATGGGAACAGTCCGCTTCAGGAATGATCATTTCGTTGCAATCACTGGATATGGAGATTATGTTCAAGGCAATCTAACGATTTGTCACGTATATTATGTTGAAGGCCTCGGACATAACATATTTTTAGTCGGACAATTTTTGATGGAGATTTAGAAGTAGCTTTTCGTTCAAACACGTGTTATGTTAGGTATTTAGAGGGCGATGACTTGCTTACCGGTTCTCGTGATTCAAATCTTTACACCATATCTATTTCCGAGATGGCGGCTTCTTCTCTAGTGTGCTTAATGTCTATAGCCACATCAACAAAATCTTAGTTATGGCACCGCAGGGTTTCTCATTTGAATTTTGGTACCATTAATAAACTCACGTCAATAGATCTAGTTGTCAGGCTTCCGAAATTTAAGTATAACAAAGATCACCTATGTTCAGCCTGTGAATAAGGTAAAAGCAAGAAAGCTTCACTTCCACCAAAATTGGTTCCAAGCACAAAATCCAAACTCGAACTACTTCATATGGATTTTTGTAGGCCAATAAGGTTTGCAAGTATCAATGGCAAGAAATATATTTTCGTGATCGTTGATGATTATTCTCGGTACACCTGGGTATATTTTCTTTGTACCAACGATGAGGCTCTAGATATGATCATCGATTTTGTTAATCAAGTTCAAAGGAATCTAAAGACTTAAATTCTGACGATTCTAACTGATAATGGAACTGAATTCAAAAACGAGAAATTACAGGCATTTTATGCAAAGTTAGGCATTGTTCATCAAACTTCAATTGCTCGAACGCCTCAACAAAATGGTGTTGTTGAACGTCAAAATTGTACACTCGTCGAGGTTGCTCGCACAATGCTTATCTTTTCTAAAGCTCCAGAATTTCTATGGGCTGAAGCTATTGCTACTGCTTGTTTGACTTAGAATCGCTCTATTGTACATACACGGTACAATAAGACTCCTTATGAGCTGATTCGAGGACGAAAACCTAATATTCAATACTTTCATGTGTTTGGATCTCTTTGTTATCCAACAAATGATCGTGATGATCTTGGGAAAATGAAACCGAAGGCTGACATTGGTATCTTTATTGGTTATTCTGAGTCATCAAGAGGATTTCGTATCTACAACCGCCGAACCAAAAAGATAATGGAAACGATCCATGTCAAGTTTGATGAACTCACAAATATGGCTTCTGAATGCAACAATTTAGAACCCGGAATGAACTGCATGAATTTTCAAGATTCATCGAAAGATTCACAATCAATACCTTCAAAATCAGACTTGGATAATTTGTTTGGTCCTCTGTATGAAGAATACTATGCGACGAGTTCACAAGAAGTGTCAGATAATTCCGCTGCAAATACTCTTGATAACGAACACACTTCTTCATCATCGTCAATCGTCGTTGAAGAAGATGAAGCTCCTCAAATAGTATCTTCGTCAGCAGAACAAGTTGCCACTGAACCAAACTCTCTAGTCTTGAATGAAAATGTTGATGAATTCGTTCAAGAAGACATTGCAGGAAATGTGTTCTACAATGCACCTCCAACTCCTATGTTTGAAGAAGCTGAGTCATCTTCAACATATCAGGATCCATCAAATATGCACGAGTTTCATCAAAAACATCGCTCAAGTGATAGGTGGACTAAGAATCATCCAATTGAACAAGTGATTGGTGATCCCTCAAAACCTGTAATGACAAGAAATCGACTTCAAACTGATGTAGAAGTTTGTATGTACGCATTAACAGTGAGTACAATTGAACCAAAAAATATCAAGGAAGCTATGCTTGATGCCAGCTGGATTGAATCCATGCAAGATGAGCTTAACCAGTTCAAACGCCTTGATGTTTGGGAACTTGTCGAATGTCCTATTGGCAGAAACATAATCGCAGTCAAATGGATTTGGAAAAACAAGACTGATGCTGAAAACACGGTTATTCAGAACAAGTCTCGTTTAGTTGCCAAAGGATATCGTCAAGAGGAGGGAATCGATTTTGAGGAGTCTTTTGCCCCAGTTGCAAGACTTGAAGCTGTCAGAATCTTTATGTGGGCATAGCGGCTCACAAGAACTTTCTATTTATCATTGGATGTCAAAACGATGACATTTCTGGAAAGGTCTACTGAAAGAGGAAAGTTTTTGTTCCGTCAGTGGATGGAATTTATAGGATCCAGACTTTCCAAACACGTTTTTCGTTCTTTAGAACTCTGTACGGTCTCAAACAAGCCTCTAGAGCCTAGTATGACAAGATTTTCTCATTCTTAATTGAACACCATTTCACAAAAGGTATTGTCAATCTGACATTAGTTACAAGAAGACACGGGGATGATATTTTATTAGTTCAAATCTATGTCGATGACATAATTACCAGTGTTTGCAAAAAGATTTGAAAAATTAATGAAAGATAATTTTGAAATGTCAATGATCGGTAAAATGAAGTTCTTTCTCAGACATCAGGTTCATCAATCACCCCGAGGAATCTTTATATGTCAATCACAATATACTTTGGATCTTCTTAAGAATAATGGGATGGAAAAATGTGATATTGTTTGTACACCAATGGCTACAGCCAAACTAGATGCAGATTTACAGGGTACCCATGTTGATCAAACTAAGTATCATAGTATGATTAGGGGACTTATGTATCTCACTACTAGTCGACCAGACATTGCCTTTGTGACATTTGTATGCGCAATGCAATAAGTTTCCAGTTTACGAATGTCACCTGAAAAGCATGATAAAACGGTCAACTATCAAAATAGTTGGTGAGCTCTCAGGATTATATATACAAAATATAGTTTTATAAAAGAGTAGATGTCCGATAATAGTTTGCCAACTCAATGGCAAGTTATCAAAAACAATTGTCCAAACCGATATCAGTTTCCAAACAAGTCGAGAGTCCAAAACAATTCAAGTTTTCAAAACAGTTTCCCGTTACCCAAAGTAACGTAACACAAATCAATGTATATGTATGCTATAGTGTTTATGCGAGGCACTACTTAAACGTATTCAGCCTAACCGTTCTAAACATCCAATTAAGTTCCAATTGTATAGTGTGGCATAAACACTTAGTACTATGCACCCTTATGCGGGGAGTGAGGAGGGGCTAATCTCCTAATAGCGCTATCCATAAATACTAACGTCTCAATCCCGTTGAGGGGGAAAGTGAGCTAAAAGTAGTGGCGGGTTCCAAGCATCAAACAACATACATACCAAGCTCAAAGTTCAAAGTCCATCACGTTTCCAAAGTTCAACAAGTTCAAATTAAGTTCCATTCATTCAAAACAAGTTTAAGTTTCAAATATGCTCAAAAGATTAATTACTTAAAAGTAATTGCATAACAAACGACACATCATGCTTTCCACCCCAAAACATTTAAAAAATGTAAAAAGGGGAATGTGAGAAACTCACCATAAATAGAAGTATGACCGAGAAAATCAACAAAGGAAGAAGAACGCCAACAACTCAACCGCGACCTATAATAATATTGGTCCGCGTATAAGAGAATATAATTATAAGAAAATGCATATTTTGCATAAGTATAAATATATATATATAATCCGACATACATGTAAATCTTATATTGTAGAATCCATGTGCGCGCCAAACTTACTTACTTATACCCGCTAAGTGTTACGCCTTAAGATTTAACTCCACTTTATCCCATTCCGACTAATATGAAATTTTAATAAAAATTACCCATTTTGACCCGTTTTAAAAGATTATGATTTTTGACCCGACCTATGAGTGTATGTCTACTTATTAGTTGACGTTTAGTTTTTGTTAAGGTATTTTACGCCTAACCATTTTCTCTAACACTAATCGCCCCTTTCTAAAAGTTTCGCCATCTTTAACTTTTTAAAATATAAAATTTCCTAAGTTTGACTCATAAAAAACGACCCGTCGAAAAGCACTTTTAAACTTAACTAGCCTCGCGAAAAAGTAAAACGACATTCCGAGAAACTTTTTAGTTTTACCCGAGAACCAAAACTCGACAGAAAATGACCAAAATACCCCTGCAAGTTTCTGCAGTAACTTACCTCTTTTTATAAAAAACACAGATTTACTTTTAGTTTTAGACCCGTCATTAGACATTTTTAGACTTAGTTAGACGTAAAAGTAAATATGGCATTCCGAACAACTTTCATGATTCGGCCAAAGGCCGAAACGGACCCAAAAATGACGAAAATGCCCTTTTTCGAACCTGACAGCAACCATTATTTTTAGATAATGCATATTTTGGCAAAACATTTTCTAAACTTCTTTTGACCATAAAAACTTCGTTTTTGAGAGTTACGGGGCGTGCCTTATATCGAAACAAAGCTTGGAATGTCCTCTATCATAATTCTAAGACCAAATTCAGTTTTAAAAACTTTGACTCACCCAAACTCGACTCGTAATTTTCTGCATTAAACGACCCGTTTCAAAACACATCCAACCGCTATTTTCTCACCACAACAACTTCACAAATACTCCTTGCTAACCTATCTCCGTCCACCAACATCTCCAATCAATAATCCAACCTCAAAACACGACATGCACAAAGATCCATGGATTACCAATAAAAAATTAAACACATGCAATGAACATAAAGATAAACCAATGAAAAAGAGGTAACAAAAGACTTACGTACTTATTGTAATAGCAAGACAAATCAAAACAATCAAACCCTCTTGGGTTTTGGGTTTGGCCGAACACTCCACCACCAAAAACAATGATCCAAACTTGATTTTTGTTGCATCAAATCTTGTTTACACACTTAAAATCAAGTCCTTGTAACACCAATTGTACCCAATTTGATCAAAACCCTTGAAATCAAAAATCAATAAAATCTTGAATTTGAGAAACTTTATGCATGTTGGTTTAGATTTGTTAAGGATTAATGGGGATTAGTTTAGGGATGATTTGGAATTAAAAGGAAGTGATTTGAGGATTTTTGTGTGGTGATTTGGGGGCTGAATCGATGAACAGTAGGGAGGAGGGGAGAAAAGAGTTGTTGATTGATTTTTTTTGTCTGTGTGTTTCTATGGAAAGAATTGGAGTGGGATATGGGTTTATATATGGGATTAAAAAAGTAATAAGGAGGTGTTTAGTTTTTAGTTTTGTTGGAGCTTAAAACAATTAAGGGGTGTTTGTTTTTTTAGTTAAAGGGAGTGTTTGGTTTGGGCTTAAACAATTATTTAAAATGTTAAAATTGTAAAAATACCCTTTTTGACGCGGTTTATGAGGAAAATGCTGGTAAAAGTCAAAAAATACAAAAAGTAAAAAAAATGAGCTTATCGAAGCTAAAATATGGAGTTGTTTGATTCTCAATCGTTTATAACAATAAATTTATCCTAAGTATGTCTCGCGAATAATTAAAATTGATGATTTTTAAATAAAAACCGACTAAAAATAGTCAAATAAATTCTATAAAATTTAGAAAATAAAAATTTAAGGCTCGGAATAAATAGCGACGTGAAACACGAGTTGCGCAAAAACGAGCGTTAAATGCTAAGAATAATGCGACCACATAAAAGTGACTCCATGAATAATTAAGGGAGTCAAATATCATACGTTTGCTTTCGGTTACTGACCTCAAAATTGACGGATGTCACAGTTTTTCCTTGTTAAAGGGAATTTCGGCCTGAAATTTCAGTTGCTCGCCCTAAGCCATAGCTCTCGCGAATAGTTGCGGATACTTGCGCTTCATTTTGGCTTCTCGTCGGGATTTCCAATGAACTTTTACAATAGGAATCCAATTTCATTTAGGCTTCTTGACCTCACGGTTCATAATTTCAATAATTTCTTCAACAAAACGTAGTTTGTCGTCGATCTTGATTTCTTCTAGCGGTACGTGCAAGTTTATGTCGGCTAGGCATTTCTTCAGGTTTAACATGTGGAATGTGTCATGAATGCCTACAAGTTTTTACGGTAGACGCAATCGATAAGTAACAGAACCTACTCGCTCGATAACCTCGAACGGTCCTACGTATTTTGGTGAAAGCTTGCTTCTCTTACCGAAACGTACCACACCTTTCTAAGTCGACACCTTGAGTAGTACTTTATCACCGACACTGAACTCTAACAGCTTTCACCGATTGTCGACATAGCTCTTCTGGCGATCTCGTACGGCTTTTAATCTTTCCTTGATTTGCACAATCTTATCAGTAGTCTCTTGGACAATCTCTGGTCCAATTAGCTTGCTTCCTCCTACCTTTGCCCAAGCTATGGGCGTTTGACGTTTCCTCTCATACAATGCTTCAAATGGGGCACACTTCACGCTCGTGTGGTAGCTGTTGTTGTATGAAAATACTACTAAGGGTAGATGAGTATCTAAGTTTCCACCAGAATCAATTGCATAAGCTTTAAGCATATCTTCTAATGTTTGAATGGTACGCTCACTCTGGCCATCGATCTAGGGATGGTAAGCAGTTCTCAAGTCTAGTTGCGTTCCTAATTCTTTCTGTAGTGATTGCCAAAATCTTGATGTGAAATAATTGTCACGATCAGATATGATTGACACAGGCACACCGTTCCTTGCTATGATCTCGTTGATGTACCGTCTTGCCAAATTTTTCTGACTTGTAATCTTTATGGACGGCTAAGAAATGCGCAGATTTGGTCAGTCGATCGATAATGACCCAAATCGAGTCATGTACGCTACTAGTTCTCGATAACTTGGTTCTGAAGTCCATTGTGATATTCTCCCATTTCCACTTGGGAATATCTGGCTGTTGAAGTAATCCCGAGGGTTTCTGGTGTTCTGTTGTGACTTTAGAGCAAGTCAAGCACTCACTAACATACTTGGCAATATCCTTCTTCATTCCGGGCAACCAATATAAGCTTCGTAGATCATAGTACATCTTGTCTGCCCCAAGATGTACAGAATACCTTGTAGCATAGGCTTCACTAATTATCAAAGTTCTCAAATTGCCATAAGCTCACACCCAAATTCGTTCAGCAAGATAAAATCCGCCATCTTCTTTTCTCTCAAACTGTTTGTCTAATTATTTCAACATTTCTGCTGGAGTGTTGACGCCTTTGGAAGCTTCGCTCTGAGCTTCCAGTATCCTATCCTTAATAGTAGTGTGAATTTTTATGCTCATATCCGTTCCTTCTTACTCAATGCATCAGCTACTATGTTCGCTTTACCTAGATGGTAGCGAATCTCTCAGTCATAATCACAGAAAAGTTCTATCCATCGTCTCTGACGCATATTTAATTCTTTTTTTTGATCAAAAATCTCTTATGATTGGTGTTAGTAACACTCTTTGTTCCGTACAAGTAGTGTCTCCACATTTTGATAAGTGCATTACCATTTGCTGCCCCAAACTCCAAATCATGAGTGTTGTAGTTCTTCTCATGGATTTTAAGTTGTCTAAATGCGTATGATATCACTTTGTTTCTCTGCATCCAAATGCAACCAAAACCTTGGTTCGATGCGTCACAGTAAACTATAAAATCATCTGTGCCCTCAGGAAGTGCCAGATTCGGAGCATCACACAATATGTCATTCAGTGTCTGAAAGGCGTTCTCCTACTCATTTCCCCACTTAAATTTTCTATCCTTTCAATAGGTGTTAATAAGGCTTTGCAATCTTTGAGAATTTTGCAATAAAGTCGCTATGAAAACCCTTGCCAATCTAAGAAAAACGGATCTTAGTTGGGGTCTTCGGGGGCTTCCAATTCTTTACTGCTTCAATTTTGCTGGGATCTACATGTATTCCTTTATTGTTCACTACATGTCCGAGAAAACGAACCTCTTGCAGCCAAAATTCACATTTTGAGAATTTCCCGAACAATTTCTCCTTTTTCAAGCACTCCAAAATCAACTTCAGGTGAACTTCATGCTCCTCCTTACACTTCGAATATATCAGGATGTCGTCTATGAAGACAATGATAAACTTGTCAAGATACGGCTTACATACGCGGTTCATAAGGTCCATAAATACCGCAGGAGCGTTAGTCAAACCGAAAGGCATGACTGTGAACTCAAAATGTCCGTACCTCGTCGCGAATGTAGTTTTGGGAATATCTTCTTCACGTACTCTCAATTGATGATAGCTGGATCGAAGATCTATTTTTGAAAAAATACCGTGACTCGTGTAGTTGATCGAACAGGTCATCGATTCTAGGAAGAGGGTACCGGTTCTTGATAGTTAGCTTGTTCAGCTCTCAATAGTCAGTACACATACGGAACAAACCATCTCTCTTCTTAACAAACATCACTGGAGCCCCCCAAGGTAAAGAACTAGGTCGTATGATACCTTTGTCTTGGAGCTCCTTAAGTTGGTTTGACAGCTCTTGAAATTCAGTAGGTGCCAAATGATAAGGTGATTTTGCGACAGGCATAGCTCTAGGAATAAGATCTATGAAAAACTCCACTTCATGAGATAGGGGGTAAACTCGATAAATCTTCCGGAAACACACCCGGTAATTCACGTACAATAGGGATGTCTTCGAGTTTTAGATCACTTGCTTTCATAGTCTTCAACTACTTCAGTTTTCCTTCCGGATGTTCTCCATGAACTTCCATCGTAATTGTCATCCAAAAAGATATGTCTGCCAAAAAGTTTGTATTTCGTAGTAACTTACAACAAGGTTGGTTTCCCAACATAAATCATAATAAAAAGGTTTTTGACCAAAAATGCATTTCAAGTAACATAAAATATAAAAAATTTTATCATCATTATTATTATTAATTTATATATATATATATATATGTATATGTATATATGTATATACATATATATATATATATATATATATATATATATATATATATATATATATATATATATATTATTTTATATTTTTATTTTTTTATTCAAAAATTTGAAGTCGAAATAATAATTTTTGAAATTTTGAGTCGTAATAATGTTTTTTAAAAATTTGAAGTCATAATAACTAAACATAATAAAACCGGTCGAAAAGAAATTTATATATATATTTAAAAAAACACTTTTTTGAATGTTGGTTGAATAATAATATTCAGCGAAATTTGATGTTTACATGTGCCTTATAATACATAAGTCTTGACGCTAAACGATGTAGCCGTTGAAAAATACTAGTTCGTCATGTTTTAAAAAAATGTTCAAAAAGTATCTCACCTTTACATGTTTTGTTACCAAAAGATTTCGACTCCTCCAAATAAGTACCATCTCTGAAACACGAACGACAGGATGAAACTTGTTATCATGGTTACCTAATTAACCAGTATCAAGTATATGGTTCTCTCTCTCGTATCAATCCTTTTATCTCAAAAGAGGTCTTCTATGCGATGGTCATACAATCAAACAACTAAAGCAGTAACACTCTAAGGCGAGTTGCTCCTAAGGCAACTAATGACGTAATCCGTCTCATCGAACATATTCAAGAAAGAAACGTTTAAGTAACAGGTTTCCAGGATAAAAACGATGTCAATCCACATAGTTGATGAGGAATAGTCGTTTGCAATACGCACGGTAGGGTCATATACCCTATTAAATGCTAAAATTGGTGCGGGGGAAAACGAGTCTTGTGTTATATTAAGATCGAAATATGGTTGAGGTAAAAGTACGCTTAGAAACATAGCGTAATAATAATAACATATCAATACTACGAGTGTAGAAGGTATCCGAATCACATCATCCAAGCCTCACCCATCTTCGAGTGAATTCTTCAAAGGTCTTAAGTCATGTAGCAACTTGAAGCATAATTTCACAACTCATCAAACAAGAACTGTCATGAAATAAGTAGTAAGTTGGTAAAAGCCTAGTTGTTTTTAAAAAAATGACTCAACTTTAGGGTCGCTCAGAAACAAAATCTTGAATCACTAAACACAGAGTTTACGAACAAGCAAGGAATGCTTGTTTTCACAGCCAAAACGGTTGGCTTAATAGTATGACGGAATAAGACAGAGACGTGACCGAAATATAGGTCGACATAGCTCTAATAGCCAAAGAACGAATGTCTCTACATGTCGTACATATATAGTTCACCTGTCGCTCGCCTCGAGCTTTGACCCAGATACTATCAACGAGTTCTCCTCAAGGTGTTATGCACGGTAAGGGTACAAAAAGTAGTTAAGTGTGTGTCGCGACTCACTCACGGAATCATCAGCGTGCGAAGACGATCTAAGGGAAATAATGTGACTGTAATGGTGTCCACAATAATAACGTGCTTAAGGAGAGTGCGACAATTATAATGACAGTAACCGACGTGAAAGCAAACTCAGAAAATAATGGATTAGTCCGAATAAGCATGATGTACTAAAATCAAATAGTGGACATCTAAAAGTATGCATTGTATGGTGCACATAATTCCTAGTATGCCTTTCAGTGACCAAAGTGGAAAGTTGGTTTTTAAACTTGTTTAAAATAATGACTATACCCAGTGTTGCATGATACTCCCTAAATTAGACATAGTTGATCAAGTTATGTCTAATTGAGGTCTAATGATGCAACCACTCGGACTAGTCGACTCGTTTCATGTTTGGTGTTTTTAGAAAAAGAAAATCATTTTGGTTATAGTTTGGATTTTTATTTTTGAAAAACCGGCGTTCTCTATAACCTTATGCTCTGATTACCAATCTGTCACACCCCATCAAGGCACAATCACGAGGTGTAACATATTAATAAACAACACACAAGATGATAGATAAAAACACCATACATGTTAAATAAAAGTAAAGTTATCCGAATTACAACAACTTCAAGAAACAAGTTTGAAAGTACAACAAACAACATAAATTGTTTTCCACCCGAACATGGATATTTCCCAAAAGACATGATTTTTGTAAATAAGTAGACATCTTGACTAGGATTGAAAATCAAGCACTAAGTATCCACGTTAGGAACGTCACCTGAAAAGCATGATAAAAACGGTCAACTATTGAAAATAGTTGGTGAGCTCACATGATTATGTACACAAAATGTAGTTTTATAAAGAGTAGATGTCCAAACATAGTTCCCAATTCAATATCAAGTTGCCAAAACAAGTCGTGAATCCAAACTGATTCTAATTTCCAAAGACAGTTCTCGTTACCCAAAGTAACGTAATATAAATCAATGTATATGTATGCTATAATGTATATGCGAGGCATTACTTAAATGAATTTAGCCTTCCATTTCCAAATCATAACACAAGATGGGTAGGCGTTACCCCATATCCAAATCATAATACAATATGGGTAGGCGTTACCCTCGATCCAAATCACAATACAAGTCTTATGTCCTAGTACTATGCACCCCGTTTATGGTGGGAGTGAGGAGGGGCTAATCTCCTAATAGCACTATCCATATGTACTAACGTCTCAATTTTGTTGAAGGGGATATAGTGAGCTAAAAGTAGTGGCATGTTCCTTTTACCTCTCATATCACACATACCTCACACACAAACTTCTATCTTACACACACACAATCTCTATAGCCTTTGGAGAGGAGGAAGGAGATCTAAACACCCCTCTAAACCACCATGCCACCACCACTCTCAACCATAAACCACCACTAAAACACATATTTCCAGAAGTTCTACACCATATTTAGATCATATACCATCCATTTCTATAACCTTAAAACTTATTACTTTGATTCTTGGAGGATTCACACCAAATTCTCTTAAGATCATCACCATAAACCTTTTTACCAGACACACCATTTGGTGATATGTTACGGATTTCCAGAAGTTACATAGTATATTCCGAGTTATTTTAGTAGCATTTGGTTGTTGGTTGATCATGGCTGTCTAACAACGTTTTTTATATTTTTCGACCTCAACGTTGTGATAATAAACACAGAATGTTAAAAACGTTTACTATTGTAAACCTATAAACTCTCAATAAGAGTAAATTACCAAAATACCCCTTAATGCAAGAAAATCTATAAAAAGTTTTTAAACAAATTTCAGTTTAATTTAGAGAAATTATGAAAATACAATATTTAGAATTATGAAAATAATTATGAAAATTTATGTAAGAGTTAAATTATCTTATATGATGGACAAATGAAAATAATTATTTACTATATTTATGTATCTTTGCCGAAATTATTAAAAGTTAATTATTTATTATTATTACAAATTAAATATAAAATAAAATAGGATAATTATAAAATAATTTAGGCAAAATTAAAATCAGAATTTTATCACTTTGAAAAAACCCAAAATATCGGCCCTATTCTGTTGCTATATCTTTTATATACATTTTTTCATTTCTAAAATTCTTAAAACCAATTTCCGAAACCCTAAATAAATTAAGTGGCGGCATAAAAGAATTCTCTAGGGCTTGAACGATTTTTCTAAGACTATTTGAAGGTTAAGGAGTGTGGGAAAAATAGTGGGAAGCTTGGGGTGTGCTTGGTTCGATTTTGGTTATTGATTTGGTTCGAAAAGCTCTACCGGGTTCATAAATTCATAAAATCCCTAAGGATCATCCAAGGTATTTTTACAACTCACTTTTCATCATATAAATTCGATCTATGCATAAGAAAAATGTTCATTCATTTTATTTTGATTTTATAAATCAAATCATATTCGAAACCCTAATTTCTAGCTAGTATGAATTCGGCATAAAAAGGCTATTTGTAAAATTGATATATAATTTTTCTAAGGTTGTTCATTCACATTAAAATCGAAAATTTGTTGGAAATTTTAGAAGTATTCGAATAATTATTGGAGATTTATCTTTGTTTGCCCAATTTTCGAAATTAAGGAAAAAAGGTAAATGAAACCATTAGGGTAGGGTTTTATTTTTTTTCCCAGGTCCAATACATGCTAATTAATGTATAAATAATTGTGTAATTATTGGGGAAAATTTTAATTAGGGTTTTGTGCACTTATTTGTTACACCCGTTTTGAGTTATTAACAGTTTAGGATTGTTTTGTAATTTCTGAAAAAAAACTATGGGGTCTGATTTACGATGGTTATTATATTTGTTATGTTATGAGAAAAAAGTAAGTTGGGGGGTAGATAAATGTCATTTTGATATTATTTATGTAAAACCTTACTATTTATAGGAACTGCTATATATAGAAACATGCCTATTTATGTAACTTATATATATAGAAACATGCTATTTTTTAGAAAGTCTATTTTTCGGAAGTTTTATATATGGAAAACTTATTAAATCGGGGAAGTTACTTATATGGAATAGTTAATTAATGGAAAGTTATTTTTGGAAACTTACTATAATTAGAAGCTGCTATATTGGGAAAAGTACCCAATATAACAAGGAATACTAATCATGAAAACATACTAATCATGGTTTATGTTAATCATGAACGTACTAATCAAGAAATCATGCTTAATTATAGGAAGTTAATAAAAATAGTGAAGTTACTAAAAATAGAAAGTTAATAAAAAATAGATAGTTACAAAAAAAATGGGAAAAGTATCTTAATCATGAACAAGTTACTTTTATATGTCCCTTTATCATGTAGAATCGCATTAAGCAGAGTGCTTCAATCTTTCTTATACATTCTCTTTCCGTTACTGATGGACATAAGGTAGGTATATTCCGTCCCTTCAGTATGGACATTCTTTTCTTTTCATGATTCTTCCCCGATACTGCTATAGCTTCCAATTTTATGGTTCTTTCTGCCATGATTCCTTGACTGTTTGCTTTTATCTGACTTATTCTATCCCGAGTATATATATACGCATGACCATAGATTTTCATGATTACCACTTAGTCATGGATACATTGGTACCCAGACGTGACACAATGAGGCCACTGGTCACGACTCTTTGCATTGAGAGTGATTTCTACGCGGCGTCCTTTCATGTTAATACGTTTAAATTCATGTTTGACCATTATTATTCAGGGGGTATGGGATGCATATAGTTTACATGTATACAGTTCATGGTGATTGGTTGTGTACCCCCCCCCCCCCCCCCCCCCCCCTACGCCCCTCCCCGGCCACCCCCCCCCCCCCCCCCCCCCCCCCCCCCTACATCCCATCACATTGGAGCTAATCCTCCACCCATACTATTATAAGAGGTCACCTCTATTACATGTTGAGGAGGCCCTTACTTATTTGCATGTATTCACGGGACATTATTATTATGACATGCTATGAATATAGAGGCTCGTGGGCATTCTTATTATTTATGATTATTACTATCCATGATATTTATGAATCTTTACTTCGTATTACCATGCTTTACATGTGTATATCTTATTCTTCAGGAGCATTTTCCAGGTTTCCTCATGACACTTTTGATCTTTCTGCTACTTTGTATTTATCTATCCAGGACTCATATTATATAAATTACATTGTTAATTTATATACAGGTTCACTGGAGCGTTATGGCATAAGCCGTATTTTCTTTCTCTTTCTTGTACGGAGGTTTAGAGGGAGATGGCATGAGAGAGTGTGTGCTTGGAAGTGACCTATTTAGCTTCCTTTCTTTATATCGCAAGACATTTTGGATTTGCTATACTATCTTGGGACACTTGTTTCTTCTCCTGTAGATTCTTTTACGTTTTCATGTTGATATCATAATTAGGAGTCGATGATTCGTTTCCGGCTTTCCACTGGTCATTTGTTATCATTTTATGGACTTTATGCCTTTATTATGCTTTGATATGACTCCTGATTATGATGTTTCAGCCGCCTTTCCGCGAGTGGGTGTTACAATATGGTATCAGAGCTAAAGGTTTCGACCTGTAGGCTTAAAACTTGATCTTGTGAGGAACGATTGGGTCGACATTAGGTTCCTTCCGATCGACGATTTATCTTCGGTCGCGTTTTGACCATATTTACAGTTTAATCATTAAACCTTTTTCAAATGTAGATGGTAAACATCGTTCGATGCTGAATCGTTGCGGCCGTTCAGGCTGCCGTGGATGCCATGCTCCCAAGATTCGGGGCGGGTGAGCCGGTTCGCGGAGAGTACCGCAATGGTGCTGTAGCTTCGGGTAGTCATCCTCCACCTGTCCTATTCATTACTTGGCTTGAGCGTTCAATAGCAGAAACCCGTTCGTTTGGAAGGCAGTTGCCCAGTTGTGCTGAGAATTGGATCTTCCCATATGGAGAAGATCTCGCGAAGTGAGTGATTGTAATGATGTTGTTAAGACAAGATTGGCTGTGTTAAGTTCGAGGGTGAAGTGTTGGCTTGGTTGGAAGGCTATAAGAGGCCAATAGGAGGAGATGCGTGGGTCCTTATTTGACTTGGGCAGCTTCAAAGAGTGTTCTTTGCTGCAGTTTTTCCCTCGAGCCGATCAGGGAGCGCTTGAAGAGGGAAGTACCATTCCATCTCGCAAAGGGTGTGAGTGAAATTGTACTGAGTAATGCAGCGTTTCCTCGCCTACGTGGTTTTCTTAGACAGGCTGCTGACACTGCAGAAGAACAGGCGAAGAACTTTCGTTGGGGTCTTTCATAGTCAATCCTGGACCATGTCATGTGTATACAGTGTACGAATGTTGTCACGGTTGCGGATGCTGCACGAATTAGAATCCTTCGTGACAGGGATGACTATGATAGGGTCCGAACGTTCAGACAAGAGGTAAACCTTACAGTAATCATATCTTTATGACCCTTGTTTTATGTTTACATTCTTATCCTTATATTATGTACGTTTAAACTATTCTCCAGGTTAAGAGTGGAGACGATATCTGTCGGCCACTCAGCAGAATAGTACCGGGAGTCATGATAGAAAATAATGACCGTCAAGGGTCTGACAGGCAACGGCGATGGTGGTAACTACGTAACAAATTAACAACTAACTACTCTCATGGACAACCTACAGGTCCAATCTAATCGTTAACGTCTGTTATATGTTATATGATATGAATCTTGGTCATACGGTCATGGTACAGGATACTGGTGCTGGATCGAGCCCTAAGGAACAGAGGTCAGCAAACCACCGATCTACAACTCGGGTATTTTTTTTTTTAAATCATTTGAAATACAAGTTTTTCTTTTATGTCTCAAAGGTCTGGTCTCACGATCTATCTGGGAATCAGGTTCACAGCAGTCCTGGGTTACCCTTGAGGGTATAATATATCACCTGTTTGCAACACATGTGGACGTAGACACCCAGGGAGAGTGTCGTCGTCGCTGTGGTACTTGCAAAAAAGTGGCTAGGTGGTCCACTTGCGGGACAGCAAGAAGAACACTGGTGCTAGTTAGTCTGGTCATGCTGACAAGACGCCAGACGCATCAGGCCGTGTCTTTGCAACATACTCAGGATCAGGCGCAAATACTTAGGTTACCATCATGGTGCAATTATTTATTTGGTTTGCAAGTGTGTGTTTTATTAGATTCGGGTTGCGAAAAATTTGTGATATCTACAGTTTGCTTCATGTTTTCTATGGAACCTATATTACTTGATCATGTATTTTGTATATCCACGCCCATGATAGGACTTGCACGTATTACCATGTATATAGAGATCTTCCTTTACAGTTTGTTGACAAGTTTCGTTTTTTCAGTAATGTACTTCCCTTGGATATGTGTGAATTGACATAATTCTGGTATAGTTGGTTAGCTGCACAACGTGCCTACGGATTGATGTTATTTGTGTGTTTTATTCGGCGTTATTCTTACTCCTGAATTTATTTATCATGGTTCCTTACCGGGAAAAATCTATTGAAGATCCATTTACGCCTTTAAAAGCACGACCTTACTATAGCATGGCTGTGAAAGGTTTTCTGGCTACCATTCATGACACGACTTCTGACGTTTCTTCTATTCATGATCAGCCGATTGTTTCTGAATTTCAGGACGTATTTCCGGAAGAACTTCCAGGAATACCTCCTATTCGCGATGTTGAGTTTTTTAAAAAGTGGAGCTTTTTCACGGTAGTGAGCCTATCTCCAAAGCTCCTTATAGCATGGCACTATTGAGTTAAAAGCGGTTGAAGGATTCAGTTTCAGGAGTTGTTAGAGCGAGGTTTTATTCGCCCGTGTGTATCGCCATGGGGTGCACCGTTTGTTTGTCAAGATAGAAGGACGGTAGCATAGAGTATGTAGCGACTACGTGAATTGAACAAGTTCACAATTGAGTAATCGTTATCCCCTTCCACGTATCGGATGATTTATTTGATCAGATTCCAGGGCGGCTAAAACATTTTTCCCAAGATTGATTACGATATGGTTACATCAGTTGCGAAGTGAAAGAGCAAGACATTTCCAAGACTGCTTTTCGCACACGTTATGGTCATTATGAATTCTTGGTTATGCCTTTTGGTCTCACGAATGCTCCAGCTGTATTTATGGACTTGATGAACCGAGTTTTTCATGAATTCTTGGACAAGTTCGTCATCGTGTTCATTGATGATATTCTGGTCTTCTCTAAGTCTAAAGAAGAACACGAGGAGCATCTCCGCACTGTTCTACAGATTTTACGACAGGAGAAATTATATGCCAAGTTTTCCAAGTGCGAATTTTGGTTGAGTAAGGTGGCATTTCTGGGTCACATTGTTTCAGCAGAAGGAATTACTATGGATCCGGCGAAGGTTGAGGCTATCACCAATGGCAGACCGACATCTGTGAGAAGTCGGAGTTTTCTGGATTAGTAGGTTATTACGCAGATACGTAGAGGGTTTCTCTCGATTAGCCTTACCCTTACTAAGCTTTATGCGATAAGGGTGAGAAGTTTGTATGGAAAAGAAGAGGAGAATAGAGCTCTGAAGAGTTAAGCAACGTTTGTTTCTGCATATTCTTATCTTCATCTGGTCAGGTGGATTCCAAGATTTAACTGTGATGCTTCTAAGAAGGTCTGGGGTGTGTACTCATGCAGATGGGAAAGTGATTGCCTATGACTCACGACAAACTAATCCCCTATGAGGTGAAACTATCTATTATGATCTGGAGTAGCAGCAGGTTGTCTTCCGCTTCTCAATTTTGGAGACATATCTTTATGGCGTAATCATTGATATTTTTACCATTCATAAGAGTATAAATACATTTTCAATCAGCGAGAATTGAATATGAGACAGAGACGTGGTTGGAGTTATTGATGGATTATGACCAAAATATCTGTACCATCGGAGTAAAGTGAATGTAGTGGTGATGCTTTGATAGGAAGTCGGAATGATAGCTGGCATCAAGGTGGGGGGTGAAAAAAGAAAAATAGAGATTATTGTGACCTTGAGGTTTGGATATCGTATTATGTGTCGTGGACAGAGTGGTTTCTGGGCTAGTCTGAGGTTGAGCCTAACCTAATTTCACCTAGATCATGACAGCTCAGAAAGGACTGGACGGAGAAATCTGGCAATTATTCAGAATATTGTTAGCAGATCGAGTTTCGCGTTGTGACGATGGCATTTTATGGCAGGGTACTAAAATTTTGCGTACCAGAGGATCCTCCACTTGGAAATGCTTGATGACTGCGGCTCTTAGTTTCTCCATTTTACGAGTCATCCAGATTCGCGAAGATTACCACGATCTAAAAGCAACACTTTTGGGGGAGTGGTATGAAGCGGATGTGGCTACGTTTGTGTCTAAGTGTTTAATCTGTCAGCAGGTTAGATTGGACACCATCGTGCAAGTGGGCTATTGTAAACCGTTAGAGATTCCTGTTGGAATGTGGGACGAAATATCCATGATTTTGTACCCGGGTTACCCCGGACTCAGAGGAGGATGATGCTATCTGGGTTGTTGTAGATCGCTTGACTAATTCGGCACATTTTCTATCCTATCCGTGAGGGATTACCCCCCCCTGTTAGTTTAAATTGGCGCAGGAAATGTTCCAACAAGAAAATTGTTCGATTACACGGTACTCGTCAGAGATCGTATCAGATAGGGAATTCCACGTTTCAGTCTCGTTTCTGGAAAGGTTTACTGAAAGCTTGGGGAACCAGGCTCAAGTTTCAGTACGCTTTTCATCCTGAGACGACGGAAAGTCGGAGTTGTTCGATTCAAACATTAATAAGGATATGTTACGTTCATGTGCTTTAGAATGGGCAGGAAATTGGGATGACTATATATGTCTAGTGGAGTTTGCCTACAATAAAAGTTGTCATGCGAGCATTAAATGCGCTCCTTTCGAGATGTTGTATGGTAGGAAATGTCGTGCTCCTATTTGTTGGGATCAGGTCGGTGTAGTTTTCTTGAGGTGTCGGAGATGATTGAGGTGCCTAATGAAAAGGTCGCCGTCGCGGGAAAGCTTAAGGAAGCTCAGGACTCGTCGAAGAGTTCGCCGACAGACATCACGAGCGTTAGAGTTCCAGCCGGGTGAACATGTTTTCTTGAAAGTATCACCTACACGTGGAGTCAAGCGTTTTGGTATCAAGGGCAAGCTTAGTCCTCGTTTCATAGGACCGTTTGAGATTCTTGATCGCGTTGGTGAGGTTTCCTATCGTTTGGCGTTACCTCTCTTGCTATCTCATGTTCACAATGTGTTCAGGTTTCATTACTCAGAGGTTACAAGTATCTCCTCTTTAGTTATTCTCTTTCCATTCGATCAGATCCGTGAGGATTTTTCTTACACGGAAAGAACCTGGAGTTATTCTAGACCGTGCAGGAGAGGAGTCTGAGGAAACAAGACGATCTTTGTCAAAATACTTTAGGGCTTTGGAGGAATCATCCCGAGCGGGAAGCCACTTGGGAGACCGAGGAGTCTATACGGACTTCTTATCCTCATTTTCTTCCATGATCTGGTATGTCCTTTTCAGCTGTATCATGTTTCTAATTCGAGGACGAATTATTCTTTTAAGAGGGGAAGAAGTTGTAAAACCCTAAAATCAGAACAAGTGCAAAATTACCAAAATGCCCCTAATGTCAGAAAATCTAATAAAAGCATGAATAAAATTCAATCAAGTGTTATAAATTATAAAGTACATCATGTGACAAGTATGAAATTTATATAAGATTAAAATATCTTATATTATGCAAGAAAAATAATTATTTCTTATATTTATGCATTTTGCCGAAATTATTATAAGTTAATTACTTATATTATACAATTAAAATATAAAATAAAATAGGGAAATTATAAAATATTTTTAGGCAAAATTAAATCTGATTTTATCCCTTAGAAATACCCAAAATCTCGGCATTTTATGTTGTATATCTTTTTATATACAATTTTCATTTGTAAATATCTTAAAAACCATTTCCAAAACCCTAAACAATTAAAGTGGCGGCTCCATAATTTTTTCAAGGCAAGGAACGATTTTTCTAGGGTTCTTGGGAGTACAAGGGAGCTAAGAAAATTATTGGTTCATTGGTTTGAAGCTTGATTCGATTTATGGTGTTCTTTTGAATTCGAAATACCTAGCCGAACTCAATAATTCATAAAATCATCCATAATTATTCAAGGTATTTTTATAACTCATTTTACATTATATACATCTGATATGTTCATGAGAAAAATTACCATGCACGTTATTTTGATTTATTAAGCTTAAACATGATCTAAACCCTAAATAATTGCAAGAATTGTATTCGACTCTTAATAAATTTATACTTTCGATTTTATAATTTTTATGACTTGTATATATCATGTATGAACCAGATAAATTGTTATAAAAATTGTATAAAAGATTTAGATAATTATTGTGGAATTTCTAATTCTTGCCGATTTTGAATTATGAAAGAAATGAAGGAATAAATTGGAAAACGAATTAGGGTTAGGGTTTTTATATTTTTCCCAGGTCCCATACATGCTAATGAATGTAGAAAAATTATGAAATTATTGGGGAAAATTCTAATTAGGGTTTTGTGCATTTATTGGTTACCCGATTTGTGTTTTAAAAGTATAAGGGGGTGTTTTGTAAATTCTGAAACTTTGGGGCTGATTATGGCATGTTAATATAATGTATAGATTCTGTGAAAAATAAGTAGAAGGGTATAAATTGTCATTTGATAATTGTTATGGGTTAAACATGATTAATTATATATAATATATATATAATTCGAATTGTATTTAAAACTGAGGGACTAAAAGTGTAAATTATGAAAAGTACAAGGTATGATCAGTAATTAAAGTATTAAGTATGAAAATACCATATTTGATATTATAAGGGCTTGTGTTGCAAAAATGGATAATTAAAGTTATGGTTAAATTAAATTTATAACTAAAAGGGACTAATTACTGTAAATTATGTAAGATCAAGGTTTTGGATTGTTAAATAAAGGAAATAGAAAACCTACTAATTATAGATACATGCTATTTATGGAAACTTATCTATTTATAGAGACCTGCCTAATTATAGTAACATTGTAGGGTGATGGTTATTTATGGGAAACTTACTATTTATAGAAACCTGCTTATTATAAGAAAAAATGCTATTTATAGAAACCTTGCGATTTATAGAAACCTGCTATTTAAGAACCTGCTATTTATACGGAAACCTGCTATTCTTAAAAGAAAGTTCTATTTGTGGGAAGTTTTTATTATGGAAACTTATTAAATCAGGAAAGTTATCATTTATGGGAAGTTAATTAAGGAAAGTCTATTTTTGGAAACTTACTATAATTAGAAGCTGCTATTTTTGGAAAGTACCCAATATAACAAGAATACTAATCATGAAATATATTAATCATGGAATATGCTAATCATGGAACGTACTAATCAAGGAATCATGCCTTTGATTGTCTCGGTTTGAACTTTGAGGATTTGTGTTGGTAACTTTGGGTGAAGGGTCATGATTAATGATCTAACTCGGAGTGGTTTGATTCGTTCCTTCTAGCTTAAGGCATCTGCTATGACATTTGCCTTTCTAGGATAGTAACGAATCTCACAATCGTAACCTGCGAGCATTTCTAGCCAACAACGTTGTCTCATGTTCAACTCTTTCTGATGAAGAATATGTTGAAGGATTTTGTGGTTAGTGAACACAATACACCTTATGCCATACAAATTATGTCTCCAGATTTTAAGAGCGAACACTACTGCTCCTAATTCAAGATCATGTGTGGTGTAGTTTTCTTCGTGAGGCTTAAGTTGTCGGGATGCATATGCAATAACTTTTTCTTTTTGCATTAATACTGCTCCCAGACCTTGAAGAGATGCATCACAGTAAACGACAAAGTCATCGTTTCCTTCTAGTAATGCTAAGATTGGAGTTTCACAAAGTTTTTGTTTTAGCAATTGGAAAGCCGACTCTTGTTCTTCTCCCCAGATATACTTCTTGTTTTTTGGGTTAATTCAGTCAAAGACTTTGCAATCTTTGAGAAATCCTTGCTAAATCTTTGATAGTAGCCAGCAACTCCTAAGAATTGACGTATTTATGTAGGTGTAGTAGGAGATGCCCAATTCTTAACTGCTTCAATCTTGGCGGGGTCAACATGAAGTCCTTAATTATCAATCAAGTGCCCAAGAAATTACACGATACTGATCCAGAAATCACACTTGGAGAACTTGGCATATAATTTCTCTTTTCTGAGTAATTCCAAGATTATTCTCATATGATCTGCATGTTCTTCTTTGTTACGAGAGTAGATGAGAATATCATCGATGAACACTATCACAAATTTATCCAAGTATGGTTTACACACACGATTCATGAGATCCATGAATACAGCAGGTGCGTTAGTTAAACCAAATGGCATAACTTGAAATTCATAGTGTCCGTATCTTGTTCTGAAAGCAGTCTTAGGAATATCTTCATCCCTCACTCTCAGTTGATGATAACCTGATCTTAGGTCGATTTTTGAGTAGACACTCGAACCTTGAAGTTGGTCGAATAAGTCATCGATTCTGGGTAATGGGTAACGATTCTTTACAGTAAGTTTATTCAACTCCCGATAATCGATACACATTCTGAAAGATCCGTCTTTCTTTTTAACAAATAAGACAGGAGCTCCCCAGGGTGAAGTACTTGGTCGTATAAAACCTCGGTCTGACAATTCTTGAAGTTGATTAGATAGTTCATGCATTTCTAAAGGAGCTAATCTATAAGGTGTGCGGGCTACAGGTGCTGCTTCAGGAATTAGATCAATTTGGAATTCTACTTGGCGAACGGGAGGGAGGCCAGGTAGATCTTAAGGAAAAACTTCTGGGAATTCTCTAACTACAGAAATATCTTCTAATCTCTTCTCGTCTAATTTCTTCTTCTCCGTTACTTGGATCATGAAAACTTGACAACCTAGGGATATGTATCGTTCGGTTTTTATATAAGATATGAGATTTAGTCGGGTCTTACTTCGGCCACCTTGAATGATTAAAGTCTCATTATCAATAGGAATGTGAACGAATTTCTCGTCATAGAGAATTTTGGCATGATACTTGGACAACCAGTCCATACCGATGACAACGTTGAAACTACCAAGTTTAGTCGGCATGAGATCGATTTCGAAAGATTGATTAAGCAAGGTTAAGGTGCAATCCTGGATAATGGTGTTTGTGCTTACTAGGTTTCCGTTAGCCATTTTGATATCGTAAAAGGTATCTATTATAATAGGCAGGATATTTAGCATAGAGGCAAGAGATGTGGATATGAAGCTTTTATTGGCTCCGAAATCAAATAATACTCTAGCTAAATGCTGGTTTAGGAGAAACATACCCGTAACTACGTTTGGGTCTTGATGAGCATTCCTATCCCTTAGCATGTAGGCTCTTCCCTGGGCATTGATGTTAGTCTTTCGGCACTGATTTGTATAATGCCTTTTTTCTCCACAGGCATGACAAATAACAATCACAGGTAGTGATTACTTACAGTGGCTGGCCTCTTGTTTTGGCAGTTCTTGGTCAAATGGCCTACCTTGTTACAAGTATTACACTTAACAGTACAAGGTCCGGTGTGATGGAGATCACATTTTCTACATAATGGGAGGTTTCCGGCATACCTATTGTTCTCAGCAAAAGTGGCAGCATACGCTTTGACAGCTTCTTGCCTTCGGTTCTGTTGTGGTTGGTGATTGTTGTAGTGGTTGTTAGTGTTGGTGTTACGATAGTTGTTGTTATTGCGGTAATTGTTGTTGTTGAAAGTTCTTCTGTCATCAACCTTTCGTTTATGATCACTTGATACTTGCACCGGAGTGTGCTTTGTTACTTGATCCATTAGCCTTTGGGCTATGTTAATGGCTTCCTCTAAAGTTTGAGGCTTTGAGGTAGTAACATTCCCTTCAATACTTCTAGGTAACCCTCCGATGAAGGCTTCCAGGAGTTTCTCGGTATTTGGTATCATGTTCGGGCATAGGACTGCTAATTCTTGGAACCTTCTAACATAAGGTTTAAGATCATTTCCCTTTACTGTCAGATTGTAAAGTTCATCTTCCATCTTACTGACTTCAGTCCGAGGACAATACTTGTTTGTCAAGAGCCTCTTTAACTCAGTCCAGGTGATTTGAATGGCTTGATGTACTCCCATAGGTTGGGCGTATGTATTCCACCAGGACAAAGCATCATCAGTAAGGGTACCAGTAGCAAATGTTACTTTGTTTTCCTCGACACATTTGCTTCGAGAGAATACTGATTCGGTTCGTTCAAACCAGCAGATGAGGCCAACTGCTCCTTCCGTACCATTGAAGTAGAAAGGTTGACAACTTATAAATTCTTTGTAGTTTCCTGTTTTTTCTATAGGAGTTCCAGTAGGACTGGTGTTCCTGTTGGGATTACTAGTACCTGCCATTGTTGCAGCTTGTGCTTCCAGAGCCGTAGTGACACTGTCAGCAACTAGTGTCTTAATGGCAGCTTGAGTCATGGCCGGTGCTTCAGATGTTGACGTCCTTTTGGGAGGCATTCTATCAACATAAGACAATACGTAATAAGAATAAGATCACAAGTTTTAAAAATGTAATGCTTATTTGAAATGCTTAAAGTTCAAAAATAAGCATTGTTATAATGGTGATATTTTCTGGATGAGCACATTGGCCAGTGGGTGCATTTCATTTAAGGAAGTACTTAGGTGTTTTGGCAAAACATCGATTTGAGACGAATCTAAAAGACTAGGATTTATACAAATTGTTAAGGCTTCGGTGTCATGAGCTTAGGGTAATATCGTAAACATTTTTCTTGTGATATTGTACGTGTTACAATAGTCACACACCCTCGGAAACATTGAGATTCACACTACTTTTATTGAACGATATTAGTTACCAAATACTTTTCATGATACTGGGAATGAAACAAAAATTAATAAATCCTTTTAGTCCTCGTAAATTGTTAATACAAATATTCGCGCAAAAATGATATTTATATTTAATGATCTTCATGTTTTGATAATAACAAATATAATGTCATACTACGTAAAAGTTTACGTAAACAAGTTATTTAGTCGAAAGTTTACTTGACGCCGACAAATCACTTAAGGTATGAATATAACATTATTAAACATAGTTAATGATCAAAGAAAAATATTATCATTTGCATAAATCTTTTCTAATCAAATGATATAAGCTAACACATGATTAATTATAACCTAGTTATATTAATCATGTAAGACAAAAACTATAAGTGGAAACAAACTAGATCTTTGATAAATCCTCCCTCGGCTTGACAACTTGATTATCTCATCCGAAATAATCAAAGTATTTTTAATTAGCGAAAGGTTAATTAAAATGTCAATCATCTCTAAACCTCTTCTCGGTCTAAAATTCTTGACAAACCTAAATATTTCATCAGAAATTATTTAAGTTCATTTAATTAAACGAAAAGTTAATTGAATGTGTCAAGTATTTTCTTTTCATCTTCAATGTCATTTTCGACAACTAGATTATCTTAAATAATATTACTAGTAGCTCCCGACGTATTTTGATTGTATATTGACAAAACTAGTCAAAATCGAAAAACCAAGAAAATCTTGGTCGTCAGATAGGCGGCCCACTAAGGGGGCCGGCCACTTTAATTCGCCAAACACCCTACTTCAGCGTAAAACACAATATCAAACACACATTTTTGTTCTTCCCTCTCTCCCTACACACACTGTGACGAAACCCATTACCAAAACCTCAAAATTCAATTCTCAAACACCAAATCGATAAAATTTCGCAAGGGGCAAGCACCAACAACGTGATTAACAACATCTATTATAAGATTTTTCTTACTTTTCTCCTTCGATTTCATCTAATTTTGCTTTTAATCAAAACTGGGTATTTTTCATATTTTTTTGTGTCTTTTATATTTTTGTGATTTGGTCTAGGAAATCCATAATTATAATGATTCCCGTAGTAATAGGAATTCGAAATTCCCAATAGAATTGAATTACAAAAAGAAAATTTGTCGAAAATTTCATAAGAATATACACGTTAAAATGATCATATATTGATTATCGAAACATACATATCTCAATATATTTCAACATCATTAGTCAAGATTTTCAAAAATAAAGGGGTGTTTGGATCATTTTCTAGGATCATGGTCTAAAGTCGAAATGACCATCATTACTTTTTGTCACGTGTAAAGACACATAACGAACTTGTATTAGTCATCAAGATATATAATTTATATATATATATAGATAATAATTAGACAGGGCAATATATGGCAAAGATCAATTTTTTTAAAAATGATCATTTTATATTTTGGAATATTAGATTTGAAACTCACCGTATGTGAAAAGCAAAAGATTTAGATCTTTGACATAATATTTTGAATGGTAATTTTCCACCGGTTTTCCAAAAATGATGTTACCCAAGTTTTATCGGTTTTCTTCTTTTCTGAAGAAACATGTCTTGGCGATCTTAAAAAGAAATTTGCTAAAAATAATGAAGCTAAAATGGTTCTTATAATTGCTTTACCAAAAAGGAATACGAAAGAATTTTTATGTATCATACGGCTCTAAAGATTATTTGGCAATCGTTGTTAATCACACATTCATGATAATAACCAAGTAAAGGAATAATAAAAAATTGTTCTTTTTGTTCAAACATGATGGACAAGTTACTATCTTTTTGAAGAAGAATCTATTGATAGTGGGTTTTTGTTGATTTAACACTATTATTATTAGCTCTTAAAGCTCTTGATGGAAGGTTTCTCTAGCAAGAACTATGTTAGGAAAGAAGTTTCTTAGGGCTCTACATCCTAAATGGAGAGCAAAGGTCACGGCGATTGAAGAATCAAAAGATTCGTCATCACTAGCTCTAGACGAGCTTATTGACAATCTAAAAGTACATGAACTTGTCATGGAAAAAGATTCCGAAATCTATCGATGCAAAAAGGAAAGAGTTAAGTCCATTGCCTTGAAAGCTAAGAAAGAGTCTAGTGATGATGAAACTTCGATATTCGGAAGTGATGACGAAGAATATGCTATGGCCGTAAGGAACTTTAAAAAGTTCTTTAGAAGAAAGGGTAATTTGTTAGGCAACCAAGAGAAGAAAAGAAGTCATTCCGACAAAGAGATGAGAAGAAAGGAAAGAGTGACCGGAAATGTTTTAGATGCGGTGATCCAAATCATCTCATTGGCGATTGTCCAAAACCATCTCGCAACAAAGATCAAAAGGCCTTCATTGGAGGTTCTTGGAGCGATAGCGAAAATGGAAGCCCGAAGACAAAAACACAACGGATGAACACTTGTCTCATGGCCTCAAAATCATGTCTAAATGAGGTAACTCTTAACTCTTCCTATTATAGTGACAATGCATCTTCTCTTGATAATGATAATATGCAAATAGAATACGATAGCTTATGTGAAATTAGCTTAAAAATCATTAACAAGAATAAAATTTTGAAAACTAAAAGAGATCTTTTAGAAAAAGAAATTTTAGAATTGAACGAGAAAATTAAGAAACTTGAGAGAAGTAAAGAAATTGAGATTGCGTGTAAGTCATGTGAAGAACTTAAATCGGAAAACGCCAAACTTAAAGAAACTCAAGTTAAATTTGTTAAATTTGATAAAAGCGCCAATTCACTTAGAGAAATGTTAAATAATCAAAAGTCACCTAGTTGTAAAATAGGTTTAGGATTTGATGATAGTAAAGCGTCAACAAGCGGAACTAAAAGCATGAGTTTTGTTGGATCGTCCACTGAAAAGGCGACAGACAGATCCACCATATAGGTGCACGGATCCACCTTACCTGGATCCGTGAGTCGTACCTATGGCAAAAAAGGACAAAAACATGTTTTTAGTCCACCTATATCTTCTAGATCAGATTTTGTTATTACTAGGAAGAAACTAATACATAATAGCATTGATGAGTCAAAGAAACCATCTTTAAAACCATCACCTAAAAGCGGTATAGGTTATGTCAAAACCGAGTCTAGATCAAAAACACCTCCACCTAGAAGAAACATCTCTTCTCAACCAGATTTACAAAACCAAACCTCCCATTTGGGAGAAACTTAGACAACCAATTCATCAAAACTTCTACCCTATGAATTGGAACAACCAACAAAATCAAGGCTTCGTACATATGGGAAATTGTATCCCATTTCAATATCCCAATCAATTGCAACAAATGCAAGGGATGTACAACACTAACATTTTCAGACCCATGAGATATTGGGGACCAAGCGCTTGAATTTGTTTTTTGTTGAAATAGGTATGCTTGAGAACATGCTTGAAACCGGATAAGTAGATCAAAGATAGTGGTTGCTCCAAACATATTACCGGTAACAAGAGTTTATTCTCTACCTACAAAGCATACGACGGAGGTAATGTTGTTTTTGGAAGTAACTTAAAAGGAAAGATCATAGGCAAAGGTACAATCTCTAATGACTCTCTTACTATATCTAATGTACGACCGTAGGATAAACTTAGCTTTTAACTTACTTAGTGTCGGTCAAATTTGTGACAATAAGTGTCAAGTCTTATTCACGGAAGAAGGTAGTGAAATAATTAAAGATGATAAAACCATAGGAAACGATATTAGGAAAAATTGTTTATACGTAATGAAATTAGGAAATAAGTCTCAAGACACATTATGTCTCACCACGGTAGTGGATAATTCTACCTTATGGCATAGAAGACTTGGTCATACAAATATGTGTTTAATTCAATCGTTGTCATCTAAAGAATTAGTTAGAAACTTACCTAAGCTAAAATATGAAAAACATTTTTGTGATGCTTGTAAAATTAGGAAGCAAGCTCATGCAAGTCATAAAGCTAAAAATATGGTTGACACTAATAGTTGTTTAGAATTATTTCTATGAACTTATTCTGGTCATTAGCATAAAAGCTATGGAGGTAATCTATACACTTTAGTTGTAGTAGATGATTATTCTAGGTATACATGGACTAGATTTCTAAAGACTAAAAATGAAGCTTTTGAGAAATTTGAAATATTAAGTAGGAAAATTCAAACCAACTAGGTAGTTCTATAATAGCTATTAGAACGGATCATGGTCAGGAATTTGATGATGAAGTACAACTCGAAGCTTATTGTGATGCACAAGGCATTACTCAAAACTTCTTGGCTCCACGTACTCCACAATCAAATGGGGTAGTAGAAAGAAAGAATAGGACCTTACAAGAGATGTCTAGGACTATGCTTAATGAACAATTCATTCCACAAAAGTTTTGGTGTAATGTCGTTGATACGTCAACCTATATACTAGATAGAATATTAATTCGACCAATACTAGGAAGAACCCCTTATGAAATATTTAGAGATAGGAAACCTTCTTTAGAATATTTTAAAGTATTTGGAAGCAAATGCTTCATTTTAAATTCTAAAGACTATCTAACCAAGTTTGACCCAAAGTCATACGAAGGTGTTTTTCTAGGATATTCTCAAAATTTTATGCAGTATTAAATAAACGTACAATGAAAGTCGAAGAATCACTCAACGTGACATTCGATGAAAGTCCTCCTCCTACCAAATTATCACCATTGGTTGATGATGATGTTGGTGAAGAAGAAGCCATTAGAAAGAATACCAAAATAGTAAATACTAATAACGAAGAAGATGAGTCGATAGTATGTTGGACGAAATCATTAACAATAAAGAGTCAAAAATAGTCCAATAGTTCAAGTCATAGGAAATCTTAATCAAAGAACCTTAAGATCTTAAGCCCAAAATCATAGTAATTTCTTTTTTTTTTTTTTATTACAAATAGAACCAAATAATGTCAATGAAGCATTATAAGATAAAAAGTTGGGTTATAGCTATGCAGAAGAAATTAAATCCCAATTTGTAGCTAATGATTGTTTGGGAATTAGTCCTTTACCCCCATATATGGTCATCGGTCATAGGAACAAAATAGATCTTTAGAAATAAATTAGATGAAAACGGTATAGTATCTAGAAATAAGGCTAGATTAGTAGCACAAGGATATAATCAACAAGAAGGTATAGATTATGATGAAACATATGCTTCGGTAGCTAGATTAGAGTCGATTAGAATACTTCTTGTAATTGCTTGTGAAAATGATTTTAAATTATATCAAATGGATGTAAAAAGTGCTTTTCTAAATGGTTTTATAAACGAAAAGGTTTACGTTGCTCAACCTCTGGGGTTCATTGATTTTCAAAAACCAAACTATGTTTATAAACTTAAAAAGGCTTTGTATGGTTGGTATGTGCTTAAATACACATACCTTTTTCTAAATAAAACGAGCTTAAATGACCAAAAACGGACATAAAATGCCAAATATATGCTTGTTTTGTATTATTTACTGTGCAGGTAACGGATATTCACAAAAAGACAAAAACAAGGCAAAAACCGGACAAAACCAAGCACGGGATTGGAAAGAGCGTGGAAAACCGAAGCCAAAGGCGTATGCATCTTAGTGGGCCAACCCGACCCAATTTAACGGGCCAAGTCAGCCCATTATGCCATTTATACAAAAAAAACCTTAAACAATAAAAAGCCAAAATCCATAAATATTAAAACCGGCCCAATTCAACAAAAGAAGCCCAAATAGGGACTCAACAGCCGTTAGCCTTTTAAACCAAAAAACATTATCACCGTGAGTCCTTAGGGACTAACATCGTTGGTCCTTTTTCTATTACACCAGCAATCCCTAACCCAAACGCCCGTTATCTCCCTATACCCCAATTTTGAATTATAATAAAATAAGCCCGAAAAAGGCGCTAACCTACAAAACAGGGCAAAACCCAATTCTCCAATGTCGCGATTTGTTCACAAAGGACCCCTCAACACATCCTGACACCTCAGTGCCACGCTGGCACATTCAAGGCCCCTTATTGGACATTAAAACGCGGCAAGAATAAGGGGAAAGTCAAATGAATTGAAGATGCAGTTTTAATGGTGATTAGAGCTTTCCATAAGCAAATATGGAATGATTAAAAGGTTTTAAAGATGATTGGCAGCCTCACCTCACCACACAGCCCTATAAATAGAGAAGAATTTCGAGCAAGAAGGACATCTATCATATCTTTCTTTTCTAGCAATTTATTTTACTGCTTATTGTTAAAACTCCCTGTTTTAAAGCTTATTACTTAAGCTATTTTTCCTTCCAAGCATTGTACCTCCAAGTTATTCAATAATAAGTGAGTTTCTATTTTCAGTTTTTAGCTTATTAATGTCCAGCTTATTTACTGCTTATTTCTATCTTGTTATTGCTTATTTATGCTTATCTTGTCTATAGGAATGCTTTTCATGCTTATGTTATAGTTTAAAAGTCATTTAATTGTGTTTTCACAAATCTGTCTTAATAATACTTAAAAAGGCTTATTTGGTCGTTTTTTGTTTTTGCTTATTAAAGTGCTTATTTACTGCTTATTTAGTCCTTATGTTGTTTATTTGATTTAGTTTTATGCTTCTTACAATCTGTTTTCAAGAATTCCTAAGTTTTCATAAAGCTGTCCAAAAAAGCCAAGAATATCTTATTTGGATTGCTTATTATTAAGTGCTTATCTGTGGTTAAATTTTGCTTATTAATGATTAATATACTAGGTTAAACATCTGTGCTCAAGAATTTTAGCTTAAAAAGTCTTAATCAAGTTTTAAATGAAAAGTAGGTTTTTAAAGGGGTGTTTGGCTTAACAGTATTAACCATAGGTTAATACTGCTAAGGTTTTTGTCTTTTCAAAATTCCATTTTAGATTAGTTATAAATCATGTTCTGAACAAGTTTATTCAAGGTTGTTCCAAGTTGTGTTAAGTTTTCAAGTTTTCATAGGTGTTTCTTAAAATCTGTGAAATTCCTAAGTTTGGATCTGTCAGAGTTTGATTTTTAGATTAAGAGGTCTTAGAATGTTGTTCTTTTATGTTTAAACACACTCAAAATCATCTCTAGAACCTTGAACCTTAAGTCCTTTTACTGTTTCATTGAGTTTTAAAGTTTTTTTGATATTTTTGTCTTGGGTTTAAGCATTTCAGTTTTGAAATACCATTTGGATCTTCATTTTTAGCAATTCATAATCTGTTTTTTTGTTCAAGTTTGGCTTTTATATGCTTATTGGAGTCCAAAGCTTCTCTGTTGAGCTTATTAGAGTTTTAAAACTTCTTTACCTAGCTTTTAAATAGGGCTGCAAAAGATGTCTTAGGCTTTTACAAAATCTCAAAAAGAAACCAAGAACAATGTGAACCCTTTTTTTAGACTAGCTTATGTTCTTAGATTTTAAGTTTTTTTGGCTTATTTGAGTAGCTTATAGTTCCAACTTTATCTGTTTTAGGTTTCTAGAGTCTAGCTTATTAGTTTAATAGCTTACTTTTAAGTTTAAAAATTGTCCCTTTGTCACTTTCTTTGAATTTTTATCAAAATTGCTTATGCTTATTCTCTGATTTCCAGCTTATGTAGTTGCTTATTTTGGTGTTAGATCTGCTTATTAAGTGTCTTTCAAGGGTTTAGAAGCTTATTAGGTGTAGCTTTAAGCTTATAGATGCTTTTAGCCTATAGACAGTTTCAGACTTAAAAAGCCTTAAAGCTTTTAAGTTAAAAATTGTACTTTCAGTTAGCTTATTTCTGTGCTTAATTTAGGTTTTCAGAAAAAGTATTTCATAAATTTGCTTATTTCTCTTTCTCATTTAAGTTTTGTAATAGTCTTGAAATAAAAAAATATAAGAAAAAACCAAGGCCTCGCTCGAACCCTGGACCTCACCCTTCACATAACCAACACCTTTAACACACTCTCCACTACCAACATGCCCTTGGGTCTTTTTCATTATGCATTTGTTTTAAATATTATTTAAAGGTTGTTTTTAGTTTTGCTTATTCGAGCTTAAGTGCTTATTATCTACTTATTTGATCAGCTTCTTCTCCAGTTCTTATTTTTCTTAGATTCCTCATAGTGCAAAGTATTTTTCCCAATTTTTTCCAAAATTTTAATAATTAGTTTGCTATTTTTAATATTTAATTTAGGTTAAAAGTGTTTTTAATTCATAATAAATAAAATAAAAGTTAAAAAAATATAATTCTTTTTTCTAAAATTTTCTTTTATCATTTAGGACTTTTAAAAATTAAATTTGCATTTCTAAGGTTAAAATTTGAAGTTTTAGGTTTTTAGGTTGCGTTTCTAGAATCCCGTAAACGTTTTTTTGTGTTTAATTTATTTTAGCTTTAATTGTTGCTTGTTTTTATCTGTTATTTGATTTATATTTGTAGAAATTAGAATCCAAATCAAAATTCTTAATCTATTCAAATCCGCTTACAAACGTCAACAAAAAGTTCAATTCACGCCTCGTCAGAACATAAACGACCCGGGAAACGCCTAGAAGGGGTTATTTTCGAAGTCGATACTTCCAGAATTATATTTTATTTGGAAGTTGGTTTATCGCTTTGATTAAAAGTGATTTATTAACTTACCTATATTATATATGTATGTATATATATATATATATATATATATATATATTATAATATATATAGATAATATATATTCATACTATGACATGATCAATTTTTAGCGCCGCTGCCGGAGAGGCTATGTTACGAATTTCAAGTTATCATTTGAAGATTGTTTTTTGAAGATCCTTCCTCGGAAGTTATTCTTGTTTTTGTGAGTATTTTCGTATAAAAAAAATATATACAAAAAATATTATAAAGTAATCAAAATCCAAAAAAGTAAAAAAAAAAAATAAAAAACAACAAAGAAACCGTGATGTCAATTGTTTAAATCGGGCTCTCACCTTTTAGTTTTACAAATTATATGGACGGTATAAGGAGGGTTGATCCAACGAACTTCGACCCGAAAGGAAAGGGTTTTTAAAATGCTTCGCGCTTACCCGCTCCTCCGCTTCTTTGTGCGTTTTTCTAGAGAGCTACCGTGTGCAATTTGACTTCCGGTTACCAAAAATATTGTGTTTATTTTTAATAAATAAATAAAAAAAACTTCTCAAAAATATTCTTCTTTATCTTCCAATGGTTTAATTCTCATGGAATCATGCGTCCAATTCATCTGTTTCTTCTGTGGAAGTCTGAGTGATGAATATGGATGTCCATGTTCTACTTGTGACTTATGTAGGAACGACGCTCATTATGGTTACGATTGTCTATCACAAGTTTTGTTTGTTTACAATCAGGACCCGTGTTTCAATCAAAACCTTGATAATTTTCCACAAACTTCACCAAGCTTTCCACAGCAATATTTTTGTTGTGAAGACTGCGGGGGTCCTCATGCGACTTTTGAGTGTTAACCGATGAATCAAAATTTCTATGAGCCCAATTTTTGCTATAATTTTAATTCTTCCGGTTTTGACCAATTCCAAACCCCCCCCCACCCCCCCCCCCCCCCCCCCACCCCCCCCCCCCCCCCCCCCTCCCCCCCCACCCCCGCAGTATCCCGTCATTCATAAACCTCGTCAGGAAATGAGTACGGAAATGTTGCTTGCTAAAGAGAAACTAATAAAAGTTATACGAACCTGTTTGAAAAATAATAATCAACATCTTGAAGAAAAGAGTATCGCAGTATTGCTAGCTGGGGAGAGTATTCTTACAGTTATGCAAACTTTGGAAGAAAAGCAGATTGATACAGAAAGTATGCAAGAATTGCTGCTTCAATTCTCTAAAGATTTACCAACTCTTGGTAATACTTTGAATCAACTAAAGCAGGGAGGCATGATAGTTCTCAATTTGGAAGCCTCCCATTTATATTCTGACGATGTTGACGATTTTCTACAGAGAGAGTATCCATGAAACTCCTCTTTAGATGCAATCACACCCTGACCTACCCAATATGGACTCTCTAGTAATGGAGGATGAGCATCTTGACACTATTCCGGAAACGGATTCGGACGAAGAAAATGAGTCTAGTGTTCAGGACCTTAACCTAACCCCAAGTGAGTCCGAGGATTTATCCGATATTGAAAGTGAGTGTGATGTGCCCGTTTGTGATGATTTTTTGACTTTTTCTAATCCTCTCTTTGATTCTTACAACGATTCTACCTCTAGTGATGACAAGTCATTTTCTGATGAGGACGTTCCGAAGGAAAAATTTAACTTTATTCAACCCTCGTTTGATAAAAAGTCATTATACTAAGATAGATCAGCATATTTAATGCCGCAGAGTCTGATCTTATAGAATCATTGCTTAATAAAAATAGCGTGATAACTTCCCCTAAGATTGATTTCCTTCTCGAGGAGTTCGCCGGTGAGCTCGCTCTTATCAATCCAATTCCACCGGGAATTGCTGAAACCAACTTTGATCCGAAGGAAGATATTCGTCTTATTAAGAAGTTATTATATGATAACTCATCTCCTCGCCCTCCGGAAGAGCTTAATTCTAAAAATGATTTTGAAAAGGAGAATAGTGGCAGTACTACTATTCATACAGATATTTCTCTTCCAGAATATGAATCATTTGATGATGAGAGTGATTCTGCATCTGAGATTTTCAACGATGATCTTGCTCACATCATATCTCCATCAGAGTATGAATATGTCTACGCTGATGATGAGTCCGATTCGGGATATTTAACTACAGATGTGGTGAAAGATATTTCGGGAGATTCAACAAGAAAACTTCAAATGTCTCATCAGGTCTTTAAAGCTCTCAAGATCAGTCATAATTTCTTTAATAAAATCCCGATGATGATCTATGGAGGGGACATGCCAATCTTGGATGTTTGTATATCTCCATTTATATCCTCCTTGACCAGCTCAAGTATGGGGGATCGAGTCAAGCTTGTGACTCGATTAACAAAAACAAAGAGCTTCTCAAGAGGCAACCCGTGTTTCTGTCTTCTTTCTATTTTCTAATAAGTGTAACGTGAGGGGGCTCGCCTCTTCTTTTCTCGTTTTTGTTGTCTGTGATGATTGTCAGGATTACCCAGATTATGAAGACTCTAGTGCTTGTGGTTTTGTCTAACGTTCACTCGATCTTCATTCCTTTACATGCTTATTTTGGGAATCCTATATCCTTGATCTTATTGACTAACGTTTAATCTTTGGCATAATTAATAAACGACTTTAGATTTATGTGAGATTCCCTTTTTATATTAGGACTTATACATTTAAATTGTATGGGGTGGTGGCAAGCCCCATATTGAGGGACAATGTATCGTTCTAGCAAGGAGGAGGTTATCAATGATTTGACGCCCACTTGAATTTTGTCTATGTCTTTCATGTAACCCCGTTTTACCAATAAAATACAAAAAAATATGATTTTATTTAAATAAGTGTTTATCACAAATGTTGACTTTCCGCTGGTGAGAATAAGAATAAATTTGCCTTAAACCGAGCATGTTGAGCTCTAGCTTACTCCCTTAACCTTTATAAATGTATAAGCTTTTGCTAGTCTTTTATACAAGAAGCTTTAAAATGCGAATTCTAGCTCAAAAGGCCAAGATTTTGCAAGTTTCCATAAATGACTTTAAATATGCAAAGCTTAATTTTATTTGGCTAAGCATTCGCGGATCTTTTTATTAAAGATTTTAAATTTGCGAAGAACGAGAAATGATAGAGTTAAATATAAGTTGGAATGCTAAGCAAGGATTAGTTGGAAATCTTAAAAGCTCATGAGTGTAATTTGTGGCTTTTTCTCCCAGTAGCTTCTAAAATGACTAATAATACGTGCTCTTTTTGAAAGACAAGTTAGAGTTTTATCACTCTTAAAAGTCTGTTAAGATCAACATTTTTAGAGTAAAAAGCTTTATCGATGAATTGATAAATAAGAGTTTTTGATCAAAAATATGTTTTAATTTTCTAAAAAGAAATTTTCCTTTTATGCGGTGTAAATATAAATGTTGTAAAAAAAATAATAAAAAATAAAAAAATAATAAAATAAAAAATAAAAAAATGAAAAAATATGATGTGAAAAATATAATAATGTTGCTAGTATATGTTGCTTAATAAATAAAGGGAAAATGTCTTTTTCTAAAATTTAAACATTCTTTTGAACTTAAACTTGTTAATCCCTACAAAATTTTGAAACCGGACGTTTGTTAATTCTGATCAGTATTCTCTGTGAGGTGTCAAAAGCCTGGGCACTTGACCGATGAGGTCGGGAGGTTCCGAGAAGAAAGTCACTCTAAAGGAATTAACTTACCTACAATGTCTTAATTTTGGAGGAATTAGCTTGCTTTGAGTTATAAACTTACTAAGTTTTACGGAAAATTTTTAGTAAAGGGTTCAAAAGTCGGAAAGTCTCGACAAATTATTCTCTGAGGGGTGTCAAAAGCCCGGTCACTTAGCCGACGAGGTTGGGATGCGCCGAGAAGAAATGTTGCTACATGGGACAATCTCACCTTCGAATTCATATAACTAAAAGTGGAACGTGAAACTTGGAAAGGTTATAACTATCTAAAAATGTGGGTTGGATGGTCAAAATTCAAACTGAGCACACACACCTTAATATATAATAACTGTCGGGAGGAAAAGTTTTACACAAATTACAAATATGAGTAGCGTTAGCATCCTAACTTGTAATTAACAATGATTTCATTTTTAAGCTTAGTTTGGGAATAAGTGAAAAATCAGGGACGATGAATTTATCCTTCTAGGGCACCTTAGGATTGAGGTGTTTCTTATTCAGTGATCCTAAAAGTTATGATCAATAATGAAAGTCAAGCATGTTGTATATAATGAAAAATAAGAAAAAATATGTGTGCAAGAAAGAAAATGGTAAAAACGGAAAGTGTTTAAAAAACTAGTAATTTCTTGATCCCTTTAAATTTTATAATTTGCTACTTTTAAAGGTGTTTAATTTAAGGGGGTTGAAATTTTTGGTTTTCTAAACATGGATTTATCTCATTGCGTGAGGACACATCAATAGTTTAGTATGAGGGGTTTTGGTATGTGCTTAAATGCATATACCTTTATCTCAATAAAACGAGCTTAAATAACCAAAAAACAGATATAAAATGCCAAATATATGCTTGTTTTGTGTTATTTACTATGCAGGTAACGGATATTCACAAAAAGACAAAAACAAGGCAAAAACCAGACAAAATCGAGCACGGGATTGGAAAGAGTGTGGAAAACCAAAGTCGAAGACGTATGCATCTTAGTGGGCCAACCCAACCCAAGTTAATGGGCCAAGTCAGCCCGTTAAGCCTTTAAAACTAGCCAATTTATCATAAAAAAGCAAAAAAGCCAACCAAATCCACTTAACCATAACCCAGTTAACGAATTAGCCCCGTTAGTCCTCAAACTGTTACATCAGTAGTCCTAATCTATTGCACCGATAGTCCCTAAACCAAACAAACTCCTAACGGTCGTTAACCCTTTAACCTCTAATATTGAAATATAATAAATTAATCCCGAAAAGCACGCGAAGGCCCAAAACTAGCCAAGACTACTTCTCCAATACTACGAACGCTTTTGACACACTCCAAGTGCCACATGGGCACTCTCAAGCCCTCCTATTGGACGAAAAGTACGCGTTAACACTTATGGACATAATCAAGGCATTTAATGCACGTTTTAATGGTGATTAGAGCTTTTCATAAGTGAATTTGGAATGATTGGAAGAATGCAAGGCTAGGCGGTTTCACCTCACCACACAACCTTATAAATAGAAGAAGATTTCGAGCAAGAAAGAACAACATTCTTTTCCAGCATTTTACTTTACTGCAATTATATTAAATACTTTGTTTTAAGTTTTTTTACTTAAGCATTTTTTACTTTCCAAGCATTGTACTCTTAAAGTTATTCAATAAAAAGTAAAGGTTCACTATATCTTTCCATTACTGTTCCATGATTTGTAAGCTTTTGGATGATAAGTCAATAAGGGATGGGCTTATTGGTGCCTACTAGCTTATGAAAATAAGCTAGAGCTTGTTGATCAAAGCTCCTTAGAGCATTTACATCCTTGTTTAAGCAAAGGATTAAGGTGTGTTCCATTTTTCATTCAAAAAGCTTATTTTGTCATTTTCTTATTCAAGTGCTTATTTTACTGCTTATTTGTGCTTAACTGGTCTTAATAATTTTTATTACTTGTTTTAGAATGCTGTTCATAGTCTGGTTCTAAGTATTATTTAGTTTTCATAAAATCTATCCAAAAAGCCAAAAATAGCTATTTGAGTTTGCTTATTGTTAAGTGCTTATTTCTGAGTTTTAATTGCTTAAATGTCCTTAATATACATTGTGCTTAATCTGTTTTGCATTTTTAATGATTCTCAAAATCTGTTTTAGCTTTAAAATAAGTTTTTATAGTTTAAAGGGGTGTTTGGCTTAACAGTATTAACCATAGGTTAACACTGCTAAGGCTTTTGTGGTTTTCAAAATCCATTTTGGATTGGTTCTAAATCATTTTCTGAACGAGTTTATTTAAAGATTGATATAAGTTTTTAGTAAATCTCAAGTTTTCTCAATCATTCTTAAATTCTGTAAAGATTTCAAAGTTCTAATCTATCATAAATTGGTTTTGGATCTAAGAGGTTTAAAAGTTGTGTTTTCGCAAGTCAAATGCAGTCTAATGCATGTTTTAAATCTGTTTTTGAAGGCCTTAAACTGTTCCATTGAATAAAAAAAGGGTTTAGGATATTTCTGTCATAAATTATATTAGAACAATTTTAAAAGTGTCTTTTTGATCTCAAATTAAACCTAGCTCTAATCTGTTTTAGTGTTAAAAGTTGATTAATATCAGCTTATTGGAGGTTATTGTCAATCTGTTTGAGCTTATTTTAGGTTTAGAGCTTATTTTCAAATCTGAATCTAGGGCTGCAATTTTAGTCTTTTTCAAAAGTTTAAAACTAAAAACATAAAGTCTGTCTGAATTAGCTTATTCAGATAGCTTTTTCATAACTTATAAGTGTTTATTTTATGCTTTATTTGGCTTATTTGAGTAGCTTATAGTTCCAACTTTATCTGTTTTAGGTTTCTAGAGTCTAGCTTATTAGTTTAATAGCTTATTTTTATGTTTAAAAACTGTCCCTCTGTCACTTTCTTTGAATTTTTATCAAAATTGCTTATTGCTTATTCTCTGATTTCCAACTTTAAGTAGTTGCTTATTTTGGTCTTAGATCTGCTTATTAAGTGTATTTCAAGGTTTTAGAAGCTTATTAGGTTTAAGCTTAAGTTTATAGAAGCTATAGCCTAAGACATTTATACTAAAAGTTCTTAAAGCTTTTAAGTTAAAACTGCTACTTTTAGTAGCTTATTTCTGTGCTTATTTAATGTTTTCAGAAAAAATCATTTCACAAAATTTGCTTATTTTCTCTTTCTCTTCAAGTTTTTGTAAAAATTCTTGAAAAATACAAATATAAAAAACCAAGGTCCTAGGCTCGAACCCTGGACCTCACCCTTCACATAACCAACACCTTTAACACACTCTCCACTACCAACATACCTTTGGGTCTTTTTCATTATGCGTTTGTTTTAAATATTATTTAAAGGTTGTTTCTAGTTTCGCTTATCCGAGCTTAAGTTCTTATTATCTGTTTATTTGATTAGCTTCTTCTCCAGTTCTTATTTTTCTTTGATTACTCATGGTGCAAAGTATTTTTCACAATTTTTCCAAAATTTTAATAATTAGCTTGTGGTATGTGCCAAAATATACATACCATTTACCTTTAAAACCGGACTTAAATGACCAAAAACGTACCAAAAATACATTGCATTTGTATGTTTTCATTTATATTGTGCAAGAAACGGATAAACAAGAAAAGGATGAAAAATCAAGCAAAAACAGACAAAACCGAGCACGGAACGGAAAAGCGTGAAAAAAAAAGTCAAATCAAAGCCAAAGTCCAAGAAAGTCAAAGTCAACCCTGTAAAGTCAACAGTCAAAGTCAAAGCCGAAGCCAAAAACGAAGAAACACTTAATGGGCCACCCGTACCCATCTAATGGGCCGGGTCAGCCCATTAAGGTGTTATATGAAGACAAACAAGCCTAAAGTCTTAAAATGGCCCATAAACCCTTTGATAGCATATACAGCCCAATGACTATATAAAAAGCCCAATATCAAAACCCATTTGACACTTAACTGTGTTAGCCCCATAATCCCTTTAACCTTAACTCAGTTAGTCCCTTTAAGGACTAACCTTCATAAACACTTAACATAGATGGACTGATTCTGTGTACTGTTCAAAACCCTTATAACCCCATAAGGACCACCATTGTAATACACTCAAACAACATGGGGGACTTCTTTTGCCAACCCTCAAAACTCTAATATCACCCTAAGGACTTTTCTTGCAACAAACTCATACAAATTAAGGGACCCTTTTTGCCAAACCTTTAAACATTTACCCTGTCCCAAATTAAACAGAGTATACCCAGACAAGTTACCCGCCAAAACCATATTGTACTATTCCCTTATCTTCTTGCTCTCAGGCCTGCAACTAAACAACAAAACCCATCACTCCCACTTCCTCCCCCCCCCCACCTCTTGCCACCTTGGCAATCCCACAAATAACCATTGGCTTAAGAATAACAACAAAAAATGAAGGGTTTAGATCGTTTGATTGGGCACCACTCAAAGATGAATGGCTGAGATGATACTTGGGATTCTACTCACACAACTAACACATTGCTGAGCTCTCTCTATGAAGAAACACAGCCCAAGACTTGAAGACATAGTATTTATAGGGCAATAGTTTAGTTCATTTTTTTGGGTCGAATTTTTGTGTTTGGAAGGCAAAAGCTTGTAAACCTTAATTTGTGCCATTTTAATACTGTCATTTTAAATACCTAGTTTAAGCTCTTATATAAGCTTTCAAGTGATTAGAAGCTCATATAAAAGCTCATTATCATTTTCTGTCAAAAATCCAAAAATATCAAGAATCTGTCAAATCAAAAGGAGCAAGGTTTATAAGGGATGGCCTTGGTTTAGAGCTTCATGGGAAGCATTAGGGTTGGTTTTTAAGCTTTGAAAAGCTTATTTCATAGCCATAAGCTAAGGACCCTTGTAAGTTTTTCTACTTTTCCATTTTTGCTTATTCTACTGTAGCTCAGCTTATTTAGTGTTTATTTTTGCTTATCCTGCTTATTTATGCCATTGTATGCTTATTTATCTGTCTTTGTTGCTTATATGTCTTATGTTTAAGTTTTACTTGAAAACTGCCTAGATTTGCTTGAAACTGCTTATTGCTTATTCTGTCTATTTAAGTGCTTATTGCTTTGTGCTTTTTGATTATTTTTGCTTAACCAATCTTTGTTATCATCTGTTTTTCAAAAATCTTGCTTAACTCTTTCTTAATCTCTTTAAAAAAGACCCTTTTGATAGTTAAAGGGGTGTTTGGGTAAAGGGTCAAAAAGGGTCAAATCAGGTTTTTAAACCATTGGGTCGTTTGGGCAATTTGCACAAGCCACTTTAAGTTGTTTATAAGCTGTTTTTCCAAGTTTTTAAGTCTTGAAGTTAGTTTTTTAGGTTTTTGCTAATAGGTGTTTAAAACTGTTGGTGACAAGACAGGTTTCAAGTGTCTATTTGATTAAGAACTTTTTACTAGCTGTCAAGATTTGTTTTTGAGTTGTTTTTGTTAGTATAATGCAGTAGTTTAAAGTCTTTTTGATTTACTTTTGTTCTTGTCAAAATTCTGTCAAGGGTACCAAGTCATTTTTTGTTTTCAAAAGCCTCTTTCATTATCAATTATCAGATAGTAAAATTTGTTTTTAGTTCTTGAATTTTTGAGCATAAGCTCATTTGTTGTTAATCTCCATCTGTTTTAACTTAAGTTTCATTTTTAAGCTTATTTTCTGGCTTATCTTTAAGGCTGCAATAAGCCTTTTGTCTTAGTAAAATCCAAAAAATCAGCATATGCTGACTGCATAAGCACTTTTCATTTGGCTTTTTCTAGGCTTATATGATTTTCAAATTGTTTCCCCTTTGCTGATTTGAGAAGCCATTGGAAACAAGTATTTAGGAACATAAGCCTTAAACCCATAAGGTTCCATTTAAGAGGTTAAAAATAAGCTCAAAAGTGGTTAACATTTTAAGTTTAAAAGCCTTTTATAGATTCTGTCCTTTTTAGCTTATATTCCTTGCTTATTTTTGTTCAAACTTGCTTATTAGGTATAGTAGATAATCTTGTCTTAGCTTATTTTTCATTTGCCTTAGCTTATTTGTTCTAAAAAGCCAAACTGTCTAGCTTAATATTAGTTTTAGTGTAAAAAAGTTATAACTGCCACTTTTTGTTTGCTTATTTAACTGCTTAATTTTAAGTTACAAAAAGTTGCCTTTTTAAAATTTGCTTAACTTTGTTAGTTTTATAAGTTTTTTTTTAAAAAAAGAAAAAAAATATATTTTCCAAAAAGGGAGCCCAAGGTTCGAACCCTGGACCTCCCTTATAGCACACATACGTCCCACACATCCCACACACTAACCAACTGCCCTTGGGTCTTTTTCAGTTATCGTTCACCAGATTTTATTTTTATACTCACTTTACCCTTTTAAGCCTATAAGCTCATTTCTATTTATTTCCAGCTTATTTTGATAAGCCGGGAACTCCATTTTATTTTTCATAAAATCAGCATATTTTAAACTACTTTTCTGTATTTTTTCATATTTTTCTCATATCGTTTACTATTTTTAATCGTTTTTTCTTTTCAAAACAGTTTTTAATTCATAATAAATTATAAAAAAGTCAAAAAAAATATAATTCTTTTTTAGAAAATTTTCTTTTATCATTTTGCACTTAGGAAAATTAAATTTACTTTCGTAAGGTTAATTTTGCAAAATTTGTTTTTTTAAAGAACGGGACCCCGTTTGATTCGAATCCCGTTCTCGTTTTTAGGTTTAAATCCGTTCTAGCTTTCGTTTTTAGGTTTTCTTTCATCGTTTTTGCATTTTAATTGTAGAAATTAGAAAACCAACTCCAAAAATCTTTAACCATTCAAAAACGCGATCACGAACGTTCTCGATTTTCAATTCGCACCTCGTTGGGAGAACGACCCGGGGGATTTTTGATTTTTCCTTTAGTCAAAAGGAATTTTCTTTGAATCTTTCGGAATTCTTATTATTACTTTAATTGATTTATAATTTTGAAATTATCCTTATATATTTATTATATTTATTATAATTTATATATACAAAAAGGCTAGTTTTAAAGGTTATATCAATTTTTGGCGCCGCTGCCGGGGAGGTGTGTGCGATTTTCGTGTTTCGTTTGAAGATTAGTTTTTGAAGACCCTTCCCTCGTGAAGTTATCATTCCCGTTTGTGAATATTTTCTTTATTAAAAATATAAAAAATACAAAAATATTTTTCATTTTCTTTTATTAGTATTAGTATTAGATAAAATCAAGAAAAAATCAAAAACATAAAAAAATTGTCCTTAATCAAGAAATAAAATCCATCATCAATATAATGCTTGCATCTTGAGCATTATCATAATAAGTTCCCAAACAAAAGATTCAAAACTTGCCTTTGTGTCACTTGCGACGTACGGCTCACCTTTAAAAGTTTAACAAACTCTAAGAGGGGTATAAGGAGGGTTGTTCCGAGGAACTACGACCCTAAAGGAGAAAGGTTTTTAATAGCTTCGCGCTTTCCTACTCCTCCGCTCCTTTGTGCGTTTTTCTTTTAAAGAGCTACCGTGAAGCTTGTCGATTATTGGTTTAAGTTATTCGATCTCGTTTTGTCCATTAAAATAAATTGTGAAATAAATTGAAAAACCAAAAATATTTTTCTTTTAATCTTTTTAGTGCATGCGCACTCGTTCTTCTTCTAATCTCGTTGGTAATTCTTCTTCTAATCCAACCACTTCAAACCCGAAACGTCGTAACCGTAGACGTTCTAATCAAAGAGTCGAACCGTTCGCTCTTGAAGAATCACCTGTAGTTACGATGGCCGATCAACGTACTATGGCGGAATTGCTCCGTGCACCCACCGAGGGTTATGCGGAGGCAATCGTGGTTCCTCCAATTCTTGCTGAGCATTTCGAGCTCAAGCATAGTCTCATTAATATGATGACTTCGGACCAATTCTTCGGACTTGAGAAAGACAATCCTCATGACCACATCCGTTGGTTCAACAAAATAACTTCCACAATCAAATACAAGGATGTGCCGAACTCGGCGATTAAGCTTATGCTTTTTCCTTTCTCTCTTGCGGGGGCAGCCCGTCGTTGGCTTGAAAAAGAACCCCCTCGTTCTATTCTCACTTGGGAAGATCTTGTGTCCAAATTCATCAACGAATTCTTTCCCCCTCAAGAACGACAAACCTTCAAAATGAAATTTCTAATTTTCAACAACGGTTTGATGAATCGTTTCATGAGGCATGGGATCGATACAAAGATCTCCTTCGTGCTTGTCCTCATCATGGTTTCACCGAATTGCACCAACTTGATACTTTCTACAATGCCTTGAACCCGGCCGACCAAGATTCCTTGAATTCTGCCGCCGGTGGCAATCTTTTGGAAAGAAGTACTCAAGATGTGTTGACGATTATCGAAAACAAATCCAAGGTCCGCAATTCACGAAACAAATCGATTGTTTCTCAAGTGAAATCAAGTGATGGTAATTCTTCTTCTTCCGATATAGCCAAACTTACTCATGCAGTAAATCAGCAAACGAGTGCTGTGACTACCGCTATGACGGCTATTCTTAAACAATTTCAAGCAACCCCACCTCCAGCTTCCGTAAAAGCTGTTGAGGAAGTTTGTGTTACTTGCGGTGGTGCTCATCCTTATTATCAGTGTCTCGCCGCCGATGGCAACACTTTCGAAATATCGAGATAAGATTTCAAGGATACTTTGAGCAGCCGCAGCAAACTACATCAGGGTAATGCCGTTATCGTCCTTCCCCCATTGGTTAATCAAACAAGACTACTGGGTTTTGTTCAACCAAACGGGCAAAATAATCAAAACCATTTTAGCCACCCTCAAGGATATAACCGAGGAAACAATTTCAATCAAAATGCAAATTATCAAGCTCTAATTCAACAAAATCAAAGTTTTCTAAGTGAATTAGAAAAATTAAGAAAATAAATGATGTTAATATGAAAGCCATGCAAGCTCAAATTAATAATGTGAAAAATGAGTTAAGGAATGAAATGCAATCTTCGATTCAAGCTTCAATGTCAAATCAAACAAACGAGCTTAAGAACATGATGGCTAGCTTTTTCCAAATGAACACCGCTTCTACTCGTGATAGGATCTTCTCCCTACACACCGTTGCTACCCAAGGTTGGAATTGAAAGTCATTACCACTCGAAGTGGTCTTGTTCTTGATGGACCTACCGTTCTAATGCCTCCTCCATTCATTAATCCATGAGAGGAGAACGTGAGAGGAGACTATAACGACCTGGGAACCGGGTGAGTACCCATTAAGGTCCCACCTCCTCAAGTCCAAAAAGCTAAACCTCCTTCTCAAAGAAACTTTGTGATTCACCAAAGGGATCCTCGTTATCCTCATATCCCTTATCCGTCAAGAATGAACCAAGAGAAACAAAAAGAAAAAGATGAAGTCCAAATCCACAAATTTTGGCAAATGTTCAAACAACTTCACATCAATATCTCTCTTGCCGATGCTTTGATTCTAATCCCGAAATACCAAAAAATGCTTAAGTCTCTCCTTTCCAACAAGGAGAAACTTATTGAATTGGCAAACACACCCCTTAATGAAAATTGCTCAGCGGTTATCCTAAAGAAGTTACCCGAAAAACTAGGTGACCCTGGGAAATTTCTCATTCCGTGTGGTTTTAGTGAGCTCAAGTGCAAAGCCCTAGCCGATCTAGGTGCTAGCATAAACTTGATGCCACTCTCGGTGTGGAAAGAGTTAGGATTACCCGAGCTTATTTCCACCCAAATGACTCTTGAACTTGCTAACCGTGATATTTGCACTCCGAAAGGAATTGCAAGAGATGTCTTTGTTCTGGTTGGAAAGTTCACATTTCCCGCTGATTTTGTCATTGTTGATTATGAGAGCGATCCACGTGTCCCCCTCATTTTGGGAAGACCATTCTTACGGACCACTCGTGCTTTGATTGACGTTCATGGAGAAGAAATGATTCTCCGTGACGGTAATGAAAGACTAATCTTGAACATGAGAAATGACACTTCAAGCTATTCAAACGAACCTCATCAAGAATCAATCAACATGATTGATGTCTACAATGTTTCACATGAGGAAATTCGTGAAGATTTGTTTGCAACAAATCATCCAAGTGGCAATCCCACTTCTTCTCTCACTTCTCATACCGACTTAACTTCACCGGAAGTTAATGATGATATCTTTGATCCGGAGGAAGACATTATTGAGAACTTGCTAAATCTTGATAAAACCAAAGATCTCCCTCCGTATCATGATAATCAATCGAGTGGCAATCCCACTCCGATTTCGGAACCCAAGACCAAGTCTTCTTCTTCTTCCCCCACACTTATTTCCCTCGAAGAAAGTGATTTAATTTGGGAAGAATTCGAAGCTTATCTCGCAAGTGATTCATTTCTGCCAGGAAATAGTAATCCTTCATCTCTTCTCCCTCCTTTTCATAATTCTTTAAGTGGCAGTACCACTTCTTCTTCACCTAGTCTCCCGATTTCTGAGATTAGCGACTATTTTCTTGAAGAGTTCGCCGATGAACTCGCTCTTATCACATTTCCACCAGGAAATGATGATCTTCCCTTTGATGCCGAATCCGACCTTCGAGAAATAGAGTATTTGCTTAACCATGATCCTATCAAGGAAATGGATTCTATTCTCGAAGATTCGGTTGATGAAAATTCTCTTGATGACAATCTTGATGATACCATTTCTGAGATGTTCACCGATGAACATGCTCTTGATTACTCATCCCCACCATTATGGGATGATTATGATGATGAACTTTTTGATCTTGAGACCGTTAATGATGATACTTATGATGATCCATTTGACTCCAAGGAAGAGAAAATCAAAGATTCTAAAATCTTGATTGATGAACTTGATCTTCCTGGATCAAGTGATTTCCTTCCTTTTCCCGAGTGTGACTCGGTTTTCTATGAGGATTTTTCCGAGGTTGATGCTTTGCCTTCGACCAACAACGAGGACAAGGTATTTAATCCGGGTATACTCATTCATGAGAACCTCTTTGAAGTCACCAATTGTGCAACTATGGAAAAGAATGTAAAGAAGACCACTAATGCTTCTTTAATTCTTGAGGATTTTAATCCTCCTCTTTATGAACTTCCTTTCCACAAAGAAGTTCCCGGGCTCGGAGCTTTACTCTCGTTTTCATCCGAAAATGAGGAAAAAGTTTTCAACCCCGGGATTCTCACTTCTAAAAGAGTTCAAACTTCTCTTCTCCCGGAACTATCTCATCGGAGCCCCTAAAACATTTAGTCACCAAAATTCTTGAAAGCCCATATGGAGATTTATCCTTGCTCTTACCAGAGGACACCATTTTTTTTGGATGTTCCGTATGTCTCCATTTCTTATCCCCCGTATGACAACTCAGTATGGGGGGATCAGGTCAAGCTAAGTGACCTAAAACAAGCGCTTCGTGGGTGGCAACCCATGCTTATCCTAGTATAATCGTAGTAGTAGTGGTAGTTATGTAGTAATGAATAAGTGTTTTGTTGTTGTGTGAGGCTCGCCTCTTCCATTTTCCGTGTTTTGTGTTTTGTTTTGTATGTCCAGGATTGCCCGGATTTTTGAAGCCTCTCGTGCTCGCGGTTTTGTCCTTCGTTCACAAGAGCTTCACATCCTCAGCTTCATTTGGGAATCTGATATCCAAATCTTATCGACTAACGTTTATCTTTAAGCATACTTAATAAACGGCTTAGGATTTACGTAGAGACCCTTCTTAAAACATTGAGGACAATGTTTAATTCCAGTATGGGGGGATCTATCGATTTGATTATGCCTGCAGTCGTTGTTTTCACGTAATCCCGTTTTTACCACCAAAATTTCAAAAAAATGAAAAATTTTAAAAATTTTCAAAAATAAAATAAGTGTTTTGTCACAATTTTGACTTTCCTGCTGGGTAGAATAAGAGTAAATTTTGACTCGATCGAGCGTGTTGAGCTCTAGCTTGTTCCTTAACTTTTAGACTAAGCGTTCGCGGATTGCGAAGAACGAAAAATGATAGAGTTAATTATGAGTTGGATGCTAAACAAGGATTATTTGGAAATCTTAAGAGCTCATAAGTGTAATTTGTGGCTTTTTCTCCCATAAGCTTCTAACCGGACTAATAATACGTGCTATTTTTGAAAATTAAACTTAAATCAACAATTTTTGAAGTATAGTCGATATCAATAATTTTAGTTCAAATTTATACTTAAATTTTCTAAAACGAAATTTTCTCTATATCATGGTATTATATATGAAAAAAAAAATGGAAAGAATGAAAAAAAATGAGTAATAATTATAAACTGTGGGCTGATAAAAGTTTGCTGCATCTTGCCGGCTCACAACCGATGTTGCAGCCTTCTAAAAAAAGCCCATAGTAAGAATAATAATCCGAGACTGATAAAAGTTTGCTGCATCTTGCCGGCTCACAACCGATGTTGCAGCCTTCTAAAAGGTCGAGGATTTCCTTAAGAATGAATAATTGTATTAAGTGTAGTAAACGTGAATTAATAAATATAGGGAAAATCTCTTTTTCTTAAATTTAAATATGCTTTTGAACTAAGACTATTTTATTTTAAGTTTTTCTAAATAAGCTATGTATATACGGGAAACCTAAGAGTTTTTGAAACCAAAGGTCTGTGAGTCCCGATACTAGTCTCTATGGGGTGTCAAAAGCCTGGTCACTTAGCCGCAAGGTTGGGATGTGCCGAGACGAAAGTCGCTACATGGGATGATCTCGCCTTCAAACTCATTATTCTCGGGTGGAACGTGAAGCATAGAATTTTGCAAAACGTTGATCCATTGTTGAAATTCAAAATGGCACATTCACTTAATAAAAGAATAATTGTCGGGAGTGAAAAGATTACAAGTTACAAATATGAGTAAGTATTCATCCTAACTTTATTTACGGTGGATTATGTTATAAGCTTAGTTTGGAATAAGTGAAAGTTCCCCCCCAAGGACGATAATTTATCTTTTTTGAAGCATTTAGGAAGAAGTGCGTCTGTTCTATGATCCCAACTGAAAATAACAAAGTCGAATAAGGTAGTTATTGCTAAAAAGCAAAAGCCAAAAAAATGAGAAAAAAGGAAGAATACAAAAATATTAGTGGTAGTTAGTGTAAATAGCAAAAAATGTAAAAACAGGGATTTTTGAAACCTTAGCCCATCAACCCTTAACCTTTTAAAACAGTTTTATCCCACAAGACCGTGGTTGCAACAAAGTTATATCACCTTCAGGGACCTGATTTGGCCACAATCCCTAACCTTTTTATCACCCAAGGACGATGTGGGTGTAAAATAGCCATACAAGTTCAAGGACTATTCATGCCATAACCTAAAACTCTTACCTGTTAACCTCAAACCCATTTTCCCGCCTATCACCCCTGTTCACCCATCCCTTTCCAACCTCGTACACTGTTCACGTCCCAACAAAACCATCACAATCCCTCACCCCCACCTCACAGAACAACAAGAACACCTTGGCAATCCTTACAAACCCTATTGGACAAGAAATTGAAGGGTCACGATTGATTGACTTTGGGACCAAGAAAAACCAAGGGCCAAGATTGCTTTGAGCTACTTACTCACACAACAAACACATATGCTTGAAGCCCCTCAGCAAAGAAACACACAAGAGAGACTCAAGGCATGGAAGACTTCTTATAAATAGGACTAGAATAGCTTAGTTAGTCTTGGTCGAATTTTGTTAAGAGTCAAAAGCTTGTAAAACATCATTTGTACCATTTTATTACTGTCTTATTTCAATATATTGCACTTTAATTTTCTTGTCATTTAATTTCTTGTCATTTAAAATACTTGCATTTTAATCATTGTCATTTTTAAAGCTTTCTTTAATTTACTGTCATTTACCTTACTTGTTGTTTAAATACCTGTTTTAAGCTCCATTATAAGTTTTTAAGTCTTTAAAATCTTATTTGAAAGCTTGATTTAAATTCTGTCAAAAAATAAAAAAAAAAGAATCTGTGAAGAATCATTAGAGCATGGTTTATAAGGGATGGCCATTGGTTTAGAGCTTTTGGGAAGCATTTAGGATTGTTTTATAAGCTGTTGAGAGCTTATACTCTTACCAAAAGCTTGGACCCTTTGTAAGTTTCTCTTTTAAATTTTTGCTTATTATCACTGTTCATTTGCTTATTGGTTGCTTATTTACTGTTTGTCTTGCTTATTTATGTGCTTTTTATGCTTATTGTCCTTCCTTAATGCTTATTTGTCTTATATTTAAGTTTACTTGAAAACTGCCTATTTTTGCTTCAATCTGCATTGTTACTTGTTTGCTTATTCAATTGCTTATTACTGTCTTCTTTTTGCTTATTTTTGTTCAAAATCTGTTTGTTACTTCTGTTCTTAAAGCTCTTTGATTAAATTCCTTCTTAAATCACTTTTTAAAAGGATTTTGCCATTTTTTTTTTTTTTTATCTTAAAGGGAGTTTTGGATAGTGGGTAATTCTGGGTAAAAACCCATTTGGGCCCCTTGACCAACTTGTTCAACCTTTTTTTAAGCTATTCTTAATTAGTTTTTCCAAGTTTTAAGGGTTCTTAAGTTGTTTGAAAGTTTTTCCTATTTTGCTCTTTGACACTGTGGTGACAACAGTGCCATAAGGGCCTAATTGATTTAGCTTGCCAAAACTGTTTTGAGTCTTGTTTTTTGTGTCTTTTTAGTGTCAAAATGAAGTGGTCTAAGTGTCTTTCAAGCCTTTAGTTTTGTAGTCAAAATCTGTCAACTTTTTCTAGGCATTTTTTGTTTCTTAAAGTCTATTTTTCAATTTAAGACTTCAGATAGTAAAAATGTCTTTTAGTTTTTTAAATTTGGAGCACAAGCTCATTTCTTGTCCTACTTTATCTGTTTTAACTTGTATTTTGTTTTTGAACTTATTTGCTTGCTTATTTTGAGGCTGCACTTAGCCTCTTTAAAGCTGAAAATATACCAAGTCAGCATATGCTGATGGTGAACAACCTACCTTTTTAGCCCTTTTTCTTTGCTTATCTTTAATTCAATCTTTGTGTCTTTGGATTTTCAAGGAACCCAAAAGCCAGGGGTTAAGCCCATATGCCGCATTAAGCGTATGTCCCTTTTGGTGCTTAAAATTAAGCCCAAAACTGTCCCCTACTGTTTGACTGCCTTATTTTACCCTTTCGCTTATTTGCTGATTTTACCTTTTGCTGCAGTTTTGCTTGCTTATTTATGTTCCTAACTCATTAGGAATAGTGCTTTTACTCTGTCTTTTCTTTATGTATTTTTGAACTTTGCTATTTGTCCATAATAAGTAGCATAGCAGTTAGCTTTTCTTTAGACTTAGTTAAAAAGTTAAACTGCCCCCACTTTTCAGCTTATTTTTTTGCTCATTTTCAAGTTACAAAAATTTTGTCTTTTTTTTAAAAGTAACTTATCTTTGCATGTTTTATAAGTTTAAAAAAATAAAAAAATATATTTTTTACAAAAAGGAGAGGCCCAGGCTCGAACCCCAGACCTCCCCCTTGCATACTCAACACCTCACACACCACTCTCTACTTCAAAACGCCCTTGGTCTTTCAGATAGTTATGCAACATTTAATATAACTATTAGTCATTTTGCCACTGTTTTAGCTTATAAGCATTTCCAGCTTATTAACAGCTTATTTATAAGCTGTCTTTTCCTCTTTTATTTTCATAAATTCACTTAAGCTTCAAGTAACGTTTATGTATTTTGTTTTACTTTTTTCCATAAAGTTTTAGTAATCTTTTGATCATTTAGTTCTTTAAAGTGTTTTTTAAATCATAAAAATTATAAAAAAGTCCAAAAAATATAATTCTTTTTTTTAAATTTTCTTTTATCATTTAGACTAGGAAATGAAATTTACTTTGAGGGTAAAATTTCAAAATTTCGTTTTTTAAAGAACGGGTTTAAGTCCCGGTTCTCGTTTTTAAGTTTTAATCGCTTTTAGCTTTCATTTTTAGGTTTCCCCTATTCGTTTTTGCATTTTATTCGTAGATTAGTAATCAAAATTCCAAATTCCTTTTTAATCAATAAGCTTCCCCTGAAACCAATATGTTTACCATCTATTGAATCTCAAACTCTGTAGGCTCTATGTAGTGATCACTGATGAAGAAAATAGAGTATAACGAATTTGATGAAGAAGTTGAATCTCCCAAACTTGTGTCTTATGTCTTGTACTATCCACGTGACGTCGAACTCATACCAAGACCAAAATATAAGTAGATCACAATCTCTTGACAAAATCCTCATCTATATGAGACACTGAGTACTACAACGTAACTCCTTTAAGTGATAGCAAATGTGAGCATTAAGAACCATAAGAAAAATCACACACCTTTGCTAGATTTTGACAAGTCTTCGTCACACCATTGTAAGCACGAACAAGTTATCTTTAAAGTCATAGCCTGCAAACCTATACTTTAAGATATGATAAGACACGCACCTGTAAAACTCAACTACAACATCAAATAAGTGATAATCAATCGTCTTCGTAATCACTTTTTCTATAAATCTCCAAAACGAGCCATAAATCAATAAGAATAAACTACTTGAAAAATAGTTCTGTCCAAGATCCAAATCCATCCAAAAACCAAACAACGTGTATTACCCGATATCGTACAAAGCTGGCGGTAATAAACGCTTTTAGGACAATACGTAGCAGTACTAATACTCTTTCTCGGATGCTAAAGGCAGTACAAACATACACGAACAGTACTAACCTTGAACATGCCAAGCAGCACTAATTTGTTCAAGCACATTAATGTTCTTTGAGCAGCACTAAATGATCTACTTTTGAGGCCCAACAATATTGAATAGCCTTCTTTTGAACACGTGATCTACTTTTGTCCCAAACATAATATTGTTTACACTTTATTCAAACAGTAGAATCCCCTCATGCTCGAACAGTAGTGCCTATAATATATATATATATATATAAGCCCAATGGCCCCTTTAACATCCAAGAGCAATATCATTCACGAGCCCAATACACTTTGCAAGCTTAGTAGCACCAATAACCCTGCTACTATTTTTCTTTAAGCCCAAACAGTATACGCATCATCAAAATTCATATAAGCACATCAGTACTAATTGTTAAGGATAGCAGTATTAACCACAAAACTTGTAGTACAAACAACCAACGAACAACCTGGCAGCGTTAACATATATATAGGCAGTATTAAGAGTATCTTGGCAGCTCACATGTTCCCCGCAGCTACTGAATTCAGACCGTAGCAGTAGTAACAATACGAACAGTAGTAATACCTTTTGAACCCCGTTTTGTCAGTACTAAACGAAAACTGATAGCTTTAAGTCGAATCTAAACAGTAGTAAACCTTCCCCTTAAACAAGCAGCACTAATAAAAATTCCTTGGAAGCACAAACTTGTTATAGCAGTATTAACACAAAACTTACTACTGTTGTACTCACAAACCAACACTATGTAAACATGGGACTTAGTAGTAATATTTACCTTAGCAGCACTAAGTAAATATCATCGGTAGTGAGCATCACAAACTTGATACACAAACTGCGATATCAAAAACAAACACCAGTACCATATACTCTTTGACCCTAACATACACACAGTCATACATACCTGTTGTATTCATCTTATTCTCTTCAAGGAATAAACCTGCTTCAACCACGTCAAATCATGAAGCTTCAAACCTGTTATCGATGCCATCTCTTCCCATAACATGTTGTACCTCTCTTCTTGCCCAAAAACCAAACACAGCAACCTATGACGCACCTATCAGCAGCATAAACAACAACCTAGTGATACTTATTCTGTCACTAAACTGTCACATTGGCAGCCATATATGTAACGAGTAGAATTAGGGTTTTAACTACCTCTGCTTCATTCCCAAAAACAAACACGAACACTTTTTTTTATTTTTAAAAACAACCCTTTAAAAGTGTCGCAAAAACCTTAAAACACCATAAATCGATCATAGACCAAACAGAAAACTTTGACTTCTTCAGATCATCAAGTCGACTTTAAATACACCTTGTAACATCCAAGATATCAAGAGCAACCTGCTCTGATACCAATTGATAAGATCGTTTATAGCTCAAGATTGATTAGATCTTATATATCTAGGATGAACAATAACAATGATTGATAATACGAAGCGGAATAATAAAGAACACAATCAAAGTTATCACAAGGTTTTCTTTATTGAACGTTTCTCTATTACCCTAACTATAATTTGGGGCTACACCAACTAACTATGGTCTACTATTCGACTCTCATCAGTCAACTTGCTATCTAACTATCTAGACTCTCATTGGGAGAGCTCTAGTTTTCTATGGATGGATATCTAAACCATATGCCTGATAATCTCTTTATATAGAGAGATATCAAGGCTTACAACAAAAGATAAGAACAAACAATATATTTAAAACATTTAAGAATATCCTCTAATATCTTCTGTATCTTTATCATTATAAGGAGATCTTTTGATATCTTCAAAATCTATATCTTTATCTTCATATTCTCCACCAGCTTGATGATTTCTGTAATTACAATTTTAGTCATTTTGTTTCATTCTTATATTTATTTTGTCTCATCAAATCTAGAATCCCAACAGTAACGTTGGGGTCGTCCATTTTAACCTGTAATAATTTTGCAAGGAAAAAAACTGTCAAATACCTTAATACGCCGTAGTATTCGACTCAAAAAAATTACAGCGAACTGTAATAATGCGGAAACACACAAATACACAATATGCAAAATATACAATGCAGAAAACAAACACACAAATATGCAAATTAATCTAAACTATACTAAACTAAAAATACTAATAAAAAAAGAATTAAACAACTTCACTCCCCGGCAACGGCACCAAAAACTTGATATGTCGTTGTGTAGGTGTTATTTATGTATCAAGTTTTAATATTTATTTTATGCCGACTATATCTAAAAACAACACTTTAACGGGCAGTGTACCCGATCAGATGGAGTTTCGTGGTAAGTAGGGTGTTGATCACTAAGAGCGAGAGCGTTAACTCCTAATTCTATTAGTATTTTAGTTATCTATGTTAGTACTAAATTAATCTAATTTAAAGCTAAGTTAAACCTAAACTAATGATAAGGGGGGTTTCAGCCTGAGAGACTGGCACGAGGTTTAGTTATCTAACCTAAAGTTTTGATGACAAGTAAAGCAATATACACACACAAGAAGACAAACAAACGATAGAGAAGCGGTCAAGAACTAATGTATGGAAAACGTATCAACCATGAATAATCTAATAAAACACAGGTTTGTTTATTTAGTGCAATGATTGACTTATCTCAAAGGGAAAATCATTCCTAGACTTAGGCGGGACTTCTTCCTAAGACCTAGACACGCTAATTCTGTCACAATTAGACGCATCCGCATAAAGCAAGCATTTGTTGATTATAATCTATCTTAGGATCTAAGTAATGGTGCTCTTACTAAACCCTAGCTCATGGAGACTTTACCCACTTACAGCTTAACGGCGATTTATATACTAGTAGTCCACTGTCTGAGTCCTTACCAATGGAATACCAAGGTCACCTTATGGCTCAACTAAGCTCACTAAACTAAAGGTAAGGATAGGTCAATATTTGTGATCCTCTGATTCTAGATATATAAATTGCAATATGGAGAGCTATCTCAGACTCTTAGTTTTTTGCTCGAACACTTTTTAAGGCAAAGCAGAAACATTCCAGCTGGCAGCCACTAGTCTATCTATGAAAGCCTAATAGCACAGTACTTGGTGCGAAGCCCCCGAGCCCAACAGTATTAATAAACATGGGCAGTACTAACTCTTCCTTCCTCCCAAGCTTTTTGTGACACTTTATAATCAACAAGAAAGTGTCACGAATGCCTTCAATGCTCAAACTTTTGTAGGAAGCGTATATACTTTCTTTTCTCATGTTTTTCATATGAAAACCCTAATATATCACGCATACTATGACATTAAAAATTTTGAGCACCAATTAGTTGGTATTGACAATAAAGCCCACCAACGTATTTTAACATCAAATACAGTGTCAAGATTCTATGTTGTCCATTAATTAAACGAACATACCTGCTGTCCTGCATCTTGCTGCTGTTGTTCAAATCATCAATGTTTAAATCATGTAAATATGAGATATATAAGTAATGAAAGCATCCAAATTTCAACACGAGTCCCATATATGCCCTAGACATTTGGATAACCAAAAGACTACCAAGAACAAAATAATATCAAAACCAAGCATATAGTCGTCAACAACAGTACTTTTCCAATATCAAAACCATACGACAACAACCAGATCCAAGGCAAAAATCCATAATATCCTGGATACAAACGAATCTTGTGTGCACCACATAGTTAGACATTTACCGGAATTAGGTGATTTATAACTAACCCTAGTATTCACCGAATTTTGACAAATTATTGAAAATAAAACCCATGACCTATCTAGAATTTACAATTTGATAATAAACCAATTGTTGGAAAGAAAAGAAAAAAAAGACCTAGATATCAAGAGACAACCCTGCTCTGATAACCAATTGATAAGATCTTTATAGCTTCAAAGATTGAGATTAGATCTTATATGATCTAGGATGAACCATAACAATAATTGATAACACGCAGCGGGATAATAAAAACATAATCTAAGTTTATCACAAGGTTTTCTTTATTTGAACGGTTCATCTGTTTACCCCAACTATAATTTTTGGGATACACCAACTTACTAGTGGTTGTACTATTCGACGCTCATACAAGTCGACTTGCTATCTAACTATCTAGACCACTCACTGGGAGAGCACTAGTTTTCTATAGAAGGATATCTAAAACCCTATGTTCCTATGATCTCTTTATATAGGGGAGAGATCAAACCTACAATGGAATAAAATCAATAGATATAAGGAAACTAATTTAAATTACCTTAAACCACATTAATATTTTTTCCTAATTATCCAGTAGAATTATTTGAACCAAATCTTCATATTTCTCCCACAGCTTGTAGTAGTTTTAAATGACGACTTTGGATCCTTTTGTTTCATATTTTATTCATTTTGTCTCATCACATCAAAATCCCAACATCACCACTGCAGCCCATATTCTCATCATCATAAGAGTATGAGGGATGGTTGTTGGGTGGTCTCCATTGAATTCCAACACTAAAAATGCATTAGAATCATCTTCCAGAATCAGGCATATTGGATCAATGGGTAATCAGCATTAGGGAGAGTAGATGCATCAATAGGTATTTTTCCTCCATAATAGACAATGATGAATTCACCATCATTTGCCACATGTGTAAGTAATAGCAACATCTAACATATGGTCGTGGTAGAAAGTACTATCAGTGACCTACCAGTAACTAAGTTTGGTAAATACCTGGTAATTGAGCTGCTCTCTTTTGGGATGCAATATCTAACATCCAAGGCTGAAGCACCCATTTCTTGAGCAAGTCATTCCTACTCAAGGTCATCCAATGCAAAGACATGTTCATCTTCCTTGTCATCTAATGTTTGACCTTCCTTAGCGGCAACATCTTCAGAATCTTGTACCATCATTATCTTTAGAGAACTTTCAGAAGGTTTCTTCATGTGCAGCTAGAGCAATATCTTTCTAACTGGTAAATCCTGTCCTGTGAGGTTGAAGTGGAAGCAGTAAAGTATCCTAAGTAGGGTCCTTTATCTATTTCCTGATGAAACCTCAACATAAGAATCTTGTGTCCCCTCCTTTGGGATCACTTCCAAAAGCCCCACAAAAGGCCTCCATTGTAATCTTCATGCATCCTGAAATGATAAGCTTGTTGGCCAGTCATATGGCTAGAGCAAACCACTATCCCCACTGCATGACCAGCAACAAGATCACTGTATTTGATTGGACATTGGTTGTTAAAGGATGGGCCTGCACATAAGTAAGAGAATTAGTATCTCTTAGGGATCCAAGCCATTACAGACTTGGAAATCCCTTTTGGGTCAACAACGCAAACCTCCTTAAAGCAATGAATGATCCCACTGTCTTTGGACACATGATCCAAGTAATTTCCTTAGGCCCTGCAAACCCACCTTAACTTTTTTAAGGTTAGTAATGCATCTTAATATACCCTTACCAGTATAACTACTTGCTCCCTTGTCCCATCAGTATGACCCACCTATTTTGAACCCTAAAAGTATTTAACATCTTGTTTAAGTCCCTTTGGGTCTAAACGCTAGTTTGTGTGTAGTAAAGACCTTTTTGATAGGTGAATAGAGCTCTTCGACTTACATTTGTCCATTCTTGGCGTAAATTGGTCTAATGCAACCACAAGTTAGTGCTATTTTTAAGGCAAATGGTCTAACAGTACTAATAGACCTAGCAGTACTAACTAGCCTAACAGTACTAATAGGCCTAGCAGTACTAAACTATCCTAGCAGTACTAAACTTGTGAACTGCTCATTTTCACAATTTGACTTAACAAGAGTAATCAAACCTGTTCTTTGTTAGAACTCCTGTTGGGACAAAATCTTTCTAAATAAGGTATTTTTGAAATTTTTTTGATGATTAACCCTTTTAGTAATTACCCATATTGGTTTGTCCACGCCTTGGACCTAAATATTGACCATAAGTTTTCATCTTAGGTTCGTCTTGACTCTATTTGTTAAATGAAATTACAAACTTGATCAAATTGGTCAGACTTTTACAAACAAAGCAAGCTTTTATTTTCTTAAAATCAATTCCTTTGTTTCTGAGAAGTTGCTCAATTTTATCAACTCTAGTTTTAACTGTTTAAGTCTCATTATCTTATGGACTAACCTGTTTGCACTTCAAACACATAATCCTCATCATCTGAGTTCCAATGTGGGAATGGGGCCTCATGATAACTTTATCTTATGTTAAAACTGATTCATATACTGTCTTAGGTTTTTGAGTATTAATGCTTCATTTGTTGTACGCAGGGCCGTCTCACTCTTGGTATAGTATAAGATTTAGTTGTTTTGACCAGTTTAATTATTTTTTCTTCCTATGCATATTATTCATCGTAAACAGCTAAATTGAAATGTCAACTCTTGGGTAAGAAGTTCCCTGTAAATAGGAGAGGGGGAACAGCCATGATACCCTTCTACTTGTAGAGAAACAATCATTTGCTGGTGTGTTTCATTCATCACTTTTCTGACTCAAAAACACTCAAACTAATCTCCATATCAGTTTTTCAGAATTGTTTACTAATTTCAATTAATTGGGTGCCATATCCTAAACCAGTTTTATCTCAAGCACTCATTTGACTGTTGAGTAATTCATACAAGATTCTTCGGATATTCTTCCATTTTTCAAATCAATAATATTCACATTTCATCACTTTCCTTAACATCTTTTCTTTAATTCCAAGGTTAAGGTTGTTAGTTTTTTATTTTCTCTGCATAAAGCTCATAAGTTTTGAAACTCATATTTTTCACACCCAAGCCAGTTTCATTCATTTCCCATGTACAAGTAATCAAGGATTCTAGTGACCAAGGCTAACTTCAAAACCCTGAATTTCTAGTCTTCTCTGCTAATGTTTTTCTCTCGTCACTATCATAATTCTTTGAAGAGTTTTAAAAGATTCAAGACATTGTTAAGAACATTTTTGTACCTTATTGTTAAAGAACTTAATGAGCTTTGAAGAAAAGATATGCCATTAAAGCATAGTTTTTGACTGGTTTCTCTACTATCAAAAATCATTACTCCAGTCATATCCCTCCTAGACATCTTGACCAAACCATGCCTGTGATTAAGATTCATTTGTTGTTTTCATTGCCCTGCCATTTGTCACCAATAAGATCATTTCCCTTGATTCTTCTAGAGCTGCATTCTCTAGCAAAAATGCCCTTTTTCGTGACAATATGTAGCACTCAATTTTTTGATTTATCAAGCCGGAACTAGGTCATTTTTCTTTTAAAATCCATGTTCATAATCTTGTCTTCTAATGAATTTTCTCACTGACAGTCCAACAATAGCCACCTGCCAGCTAAGATCCAATTCTTCTTAGAGACGGTAATGAGAGGACTAAGGGGAAGAGTCATGCTTCCATATTCTACTGAAGAATCCTCATTTTCTAGTTGAGAAGGTTTTTGGTTTGTGAAAAAGACAGAGTCATGCTACATCAAGATCCCCATGTGATAGTATTGAAACTTGGACTAATTCCACCAGCAAATACTAACGCCAAAATCCTACGCAGTACTAACATTCATGAAGTACTGCTAGGTTTTTAGAGGAAAGAAAATGCCAAGTTTCTGAGAAGTAGAAGTGTGTTATGGGTTGGTGTGGGTGGGGTTGGAGGTGGGTGTGGGGGGGTTTGAAGACCTTTTAATCTTCATCTTAGTAACCCAAAGTTTTGGTTGTAGAGTCATCAATAACAATTTCATCAATGTCCAGGCCTTATTTCTCATGATAGAGCAATTTGATTCCATGAAGGAGGAAGACATTTCTACGTGATGGATTTATTTGTAGGCATTCTTAGGAACATTCTGGTTGACTATCTTCTTTTATTATTTGAGCACCATGAAACCTTCAATTGACTTATGAGTTTTTTTGGAACCAATCAGTACGCCTTGTCCAACTTTCATTTGATGCAGTAGAAAAATTTTCAAACTGATTCGTTTTTAGAACATTTTTCTGCATCTTCTTGGATTCTACATTACCTCCAAACCTTGATTTGATTGCTTCCCAAAGTGATTTAGCATCTACAACATTGTGAAACTTGAGGAGGTATTCACCAGGTATTGCTAAAAGCAAGATGCTCTAAACCATTTTCCCCTAATTTCCATTTAGCAGCCATTTGATGGCAGTCTTAGGGCAGGAGGAGCAATGTTTCTCCCAGTTGGTTCAAAGGCACTCGTTCTAGATCTCCATTAACAATAACATCCTATAGGTTAGGTCCTGTGTGACAGATATATTGTCGCTTCACATGCTCCAAAACAATCATATTCTCCCTTCCTAATGAAAGGGATTTACATTGCTGTGATAGTGGAATGGGAATGTCTTGTTCCCTGCCATACTACCATTGACTTCTTCTTATTCAAATTTCCACACAAGTCTGAACCCACTTTGGATCGTTTACTGAATAGATCTTAACCTATAACATGTAAAGGGGTTATTGTTTCCCTTAGAATAATTCTAAGCAACAATAATGAAAGACACTGATTTGAATAATTGATTATGCGGAAACTGAATCAATAAATGCTAAGAAGAACAATATTAAGAATCACAAAAGAACTTTTATATTATCACTAGAAATGCCTAGGTTACAGAGTACAAAGACTATGATTGCTAATACGATCACCTATTTGATCTGTATAGAACATTATCTAGCTAACTATGGCCTAGGGTTCCTTTTATAGACTAAGGAAACCCTAATGGGCCTTTACAAAACGCGTAAAAAAAGATCATATTGAGATTTGACATAAGACATTAGGCATATCCTTTCCTAAGATATCTCATGCATATCTCATAAACGGTACTAACTATTTTATACTAACGGTACTAACTATCTGATCAGTACTAACATTTTGTATTGTCAGTACAAATTACAACTAGCAGTACTAACTAATATAACTAACGGCACTAAGTCAGGATTGCATAATTCCTAACAATTGTCATCAACCATTTTCATTTTGATGTCTTGGCTCGTGTTCGTATCCGGTTGTGCAATTTGATTATTGCGGGGTATTAATGAACTGCTTTGGTTGTTGTTTGTTGGAATGGTGTTGATTTTGAATGCTTTAGCTATTAAAGCAAGTGCCTTGTTCATTGCAGTTGTGGGATCTGAACTGTCTTCGAGATTCTGCATTGGTTGTGGCATGTAGTTCGTGTTGAGTGAAGGTTGTTGGACAAAGTTGTTGTTGGGTTGTGGATGTTGTATGTTGGTAATGAGTGATGATTGATCTAGGTGAAACGATGTCAGAGTGTTTGCCATTAATGCCAAAGGATCATGTGTGTTTGCTAGTCGTTGTGCTCTAAAAGCATTGATGTCTTATTGAGTCGACATTGCAGAAGTGATGTGAAATGATAAGTATGGATCGTTTAAGTGATTGTGATTATGATTTGCTTTTGATTAAAGTTGAGTTGATTAAGTCCTTGTGATTGTTTGTTGTTATGGTTCAAGTTGTTTTGATTAGACAGTGAGGAATAGATTCCCAAATTCGGGAAATTAGGTTTTCAAAACAAGGGTTTTTAGTGGCACAACTCGCTACTTTGATAAAAATTAGGCAGTATAACGTTTGGATATGATCTTAGAAAAAGGTCTTCAATTTCCTGTTAACTTGCTAAGATAACTCGTTACTGTCTTATGCTAACTCGCTAATCTGACAAAACTTGGGCCAGCAATAACAACTCTGCTAGAACCTAGAGAATTTGTCTTCAAATAAACCTGTAACTCGATAGACCTTGAAACCTGTAACTCGCTAGATTTCCAAATCTTTAACTCGCTGAATCTTCCAACTCTCTAACTCGCTGGACTTTTGGATCTCTAACTCACTGGACTTTCAGATCTCTAACTCGCTGGACTTTACTCTTGCACTAACACGCTGGCAAAACATCGATGATGCCAAACAAGTCACTTTCGAGCAAGTACACGAATCGCTTTCATACTTGTTTGTCCTGTTCCACATTTTAGCAAACAAACAAAGACATTTTGACAACTTGCTACTAAGAATCTCCCCTAACTCGCTAGATAGAAAAGGTTTAAGAAATTTTCGAATAAGCTCAAAAAGCACAATAAGCTGTCTATATAAGCTGACCAACTTCAAAATAAGATACTATGGCACGTTTAGAACATAAAAGTACAAACCTAATTCGAATCTAACCACAAACAAAGCACGATTCTTGATTTTTTCTCACAAAACTTTTCGAACAAAAAATAAAACAAGTAAGCTATGTTTGATTCTAAAATAAGCATGTTTAAGCCTATGAATTAAGCTATAGCTAAAGCTTAGCACCAAATTACGAATCAATAAGCACAAAACAAAAAAAACGTGGCTAGGAGAAAAATGAAAAAAAACAAGGACGAATTAAACAAAGACATAAGCTAGGAGATAAGCTCGAATAAGCTATCGCAATCACTAACAAACCATAAGCTCTTGATAACACATGTTGGCTTATCACTTCACAATCGCACACACAATTTACTTAGGTTTTAGGGAGAGAAAAGTTTTAGAGAGAGAGATAAACAAAAGAAAATGGGTTTCTCTTCACTAAAAGGGGAAAATGAGCAACCACCACTCCCACTTGGAGAGGGCTTTATATAGTTAAGTACATTGGGCTAAGCCTTGGTTTAAGTGGGCTTCCAAGGCTAGGATTGATCGCTAATGGCGTTAAAGCCGTAACTATAGGCGCCCAATTAAGCATTCTAAGAATTCTCGAAGAACATAAATAGACAAATACAAGGTTTGGGAGTCTTAATGACCATCACTTCACATAATACTGGGTTTAATAGAGAACCAGGTCAAATGTTTTTACTTGGAGTATAACTGTTTTTAAACATTGCATCATACAAAAATTTTACACGGGACATACATACACTATTTGGTTGCATTAGTTGGTTAAACTAGATGCTTGCATGATTTATATACGTGTTTACCTTACATTACGTTTATATATGTATAAATATAAATTATATATATATATATATATATATATATATATATATATATATATATATATAAACACACACACACACATATATATATATATATATATATATATATATATATATATATATATATATATAAAAATATAATATAACTTATCCTCTCCTAAGTATATTTTAGTGTGTAATAAATATAATATAATAATATAAAAATATAGATAATATAATATTATATAAATATATATATATATATACATATATAAACGTAAAGTAAGGTAAAACACGTATATAAATCAATGCAAGCATCTAGTTTTTTAAAAAACCAACTTAATGCAACCAAATAGTGTAAGTATGTCCCGTGATACAATTTTTGTATGATGCAATGTTTTAAAAACAGTTATACTCCAAGTAAAAACATTTGACCTGGTTCTCTATTAAACCCAGTATTATGTGAAGTGATGGTCATTAAGACTCCCAAACCTTGTATTTGTCTATTATATGTTCCCGAGAATTCTAGAATGCTAATTGGGCCTAGTTACGGGCTTTAAGCCCATTAGAGATCAAGCCTAGCCTTGGAAGCCCACTTAAACCCAAGGCTAGCCCGTGTATATAACTATATAAAGCCTCTCCAAGTGTGGAGAGGGTGTTGCTCCATTTTTCCCTTTTAGTGAAGTAACCATTTTCTTTTGTTTATCTCTCTCTCTAAAACTTTTCTCTCCCTAAACCTCAAGTAAATTGTGTGTGTGATTGTGAAGTGATAAGCTAACATGTGGTATCAAGAGCTCATGGTTTATTAGTGATTGCGATAGCTTATTCGAGCTTATCTCCTAGCTTATGTCTTTGTTTAATTCGTCCTTGTTTTTTTCGTTTTCCAACCTAGCCACGTTTTTTTGGTTTGTGCTTATTGATTCGTAAGTTGGTGTTAAGCTTTAGCTACTTAGCTTATTCATAGCTTAAACGTGCTTATTTTAGAATTAAACATAGCTTATTTGTTTTATTTTTGGTTCAAAAAGTTTTGTGAGAAAAAAATCAAGAATCATGCTTTATTTGTGGCTAGATTCGAATTAGGTTTGTACTTTTATGTTCTAAACGTGCCATAGTATCTTACTTTGAAGTTGGTTAGCTTATATAGACAACTTATTGTGCTTTTTGAGCTTATTCGAAAATTTCCTAAACCTCTTCTATCTAGCGAGTTAGGGGAGATCCTTAGTAGCGAGTTGTCAAAATTGCTTTGTTTGTTTGCTAAAATGTGGAACAGGACAAACAAGTATGAAAGCGATTCGTGTACTTGCTCGAAAGTGACTTGTTTGGCATCAGCGAGTTAGTGCAGCAAGTTAGTGCAGCGAGTAAGTCCAGCGAGTTAGAGATCTGAAAGTCCAGCGAGTTAGAGATCTAAAAGTCCAGCAAGTTAGAGAGTTGGAAGATTCAGCGAGTTAAAGATTTGGAAATCTAGCAAGTTATAGGTTTTTCAAGGTCTATCGATTACAGGTTTTTATTTGAAGACAAATTCTCTAGTCTAGCGAGTTGTTTATGCTGCCGCAAGTTAATTGTCAAATTTAGCGAGTTAGCATAATAGACATAACGAGTTATCTTAGCAAGTGTAACAGAAATGGAAGACCTTTTTCTAAGATCATATCCAAACGTTCTACTGCTAAATATGTTATCAAAGTAGCGAGTTGTGCACTAAAAAACCCTTGTTTTGAAACCTAATTTCCCGAATTTGGGAATTATTTCTCACTTGTCTAATCAAAACAACTTGAACCATAACAACAAACAATCACAAGGACTTAATCAACTCAACTTTAATCAAAAGCAAATCATAATCACAATCACTTAAACGATCCATACTTATCATTTCACATCACTTCTGCAATGTCGACTCAACAAGACATCAATGCTTTTAGAGCACAACGACTAGCAAACACACATGATCCTTTGGCATTAATGGCAAACACTCTGACATCGTTTCACCTAGATCAATCATCACTCATTACCAACATACAACATCCACAACCCAACAACAACTTTGTCCAACAACCTTCACTCAACACGAACTACATGCCACAACCAATGCAGAATCTCGAAGACAGTTCAGATCCCACAACTGCAATGAACAATGCACTTGCTTTAAAACAAAAGAATTCAAAAATCAACATCCATCCACACAAACACCACCAAAACAGTTTTATTAAATCCCCGTAATAAATCAAAATTGCACAACCGGATACGAAACACGAGCCAAGATATCAAAATGAGAAATGGATTGATGACAATTTGTTGGAATTATGGAAACCGACCTTTAGTACCTGTTAGTTATATTAGTTAGTACTGCTATTGTAATTATGTACTGACAATACAAAAATGTTATACTGATCATATAGTTATTACCGTTAGTATAAAATAGTTAGTACCATTTATTAGATATGCATGAGATATCTTAGGAAAGGATATGCATGAACCTTTTATACGCTAATGTAAAGCTTAGGGTTTCCTTGTCCTAAAATAAGGAACCCTATGCATAGTTAGTAGATATAGTTCTACACAGATCAATAGAGATCGATTAGCAATCATAGTCTTTGTAATCTGTAACCTAGGCATATTCAAGTGATAATATAAAGTTCTTTTGTGATTCTTAATATTGTTCTTCTTAGCATTATTGATTAGTTTTCCGCTAAACAAATTATCAAATCAGGTTTTCATTTATTGTTTGCTTGAATTTATCTAAGGGAACAAACCCTTTACAAGCTAAATGTTAAGATCTATTCAGTAAACGATCCAACAAGTGGTATCAGAGGCTTGTTGTGAAACTCTGAATAAGAAGAAGTCAATTGTAAGATGGCAGAACAAGACATTCCCCATCCACTATCACAGCAATGAAAATCCCTATCATTAGGAAGGGAGAATATGATATTTGGAGCATGAGAATGCGACAATATATCTGTCACACAGACCATAACCTATAGGATGTTTATTGTTATTAGGAGATCAGAAGAAGAGCCTGCACCAACTGGAGAAACATCTGCTCCTCCTGCTCCTAAGACTGCCAAACAACTGGCTGCTAAAAGGAATTAGGAAAGAGTTAAGAGCATCTTGCTTTTAGCAATACCTGATGAATACCTTCTCAAGTTTCACAATGTTGCAAATGCTAAATCACTATGGGAAGCAATCAAATCAAGGTTTGGAGGTAATGAAGAATCCAAGAAGATGCAGAAAAATGTTCTAAAACATCAGTTTGAAAATTTTTCTTACTGCATCAAATGAAAAGTCTGGACAGGCATATGATTGGTTTATTTTTCCAAAAAACTCATAAGTCAATTGGAGGTTCATGGTGCTCCAATATTAAAAGAAGATATCAACCAGAAGTTCCTAAGAAGTCTTCCTCCTTCATGGAATCAAATTGCTCTAATCATGAGAAATAAGCCAGACATTGATGAAATTGATATTGATGACCTCTACAACAACCTTAGGGTCTACTAAGATGAGATTAAAAGGTCTTCAAGTTCCACTTCTACTTCTCAGAACTTGGCATTTCTTTCCTCTAAGAACACTAGCAGTACTTATGAAGTTAGTACTGCCAGTAGAGATTTTGGGGTTAGTATTGCTGGTGGAATTAGTCAAGTTTCATCTATCACATGTGCTCATGATGTAGCATGCTCTTTCTTTTCACAACCAACAACCATTCCTCAACTAGAAAATGAGGATTTTCAGTAGATTAATGAAGATGACTTAGAAGAATTGGATCTTAGATGGCAGGTGGCTATGTTGACTGTCAAAGTGAGAAAATTCATTTAGAAGACAAGAATGAACATGGATTTTAAAGAAAAATGACCTGTTCCGCTTGATAAATCAAAAATTGAGTGCTACAATTGTCACAGAAAAGGGCATTTTGCTAGAGAATGCAGCTCTAGAAGGAATCAAGGGAAAAGATCTTATGGTGACAATGGCAGGAGCAATGAAACAACAAATGAATCTTAATCACAGGCACTGGTGGCTCAAGATGGTCTAGGGAGGGATACACTGAGTAATGATTTAGAAGTATAAACCAGCCAATCTATGCATTAATTGGCAATCTAATTTTTTTCAAGCACATTAAGTTTCTTCTACAATAAGGTACAAAATGTTCTAAACAATGTCTTGAATCATCTTTAAAACCTCTTCAAAAGAATTATATAGTGAAGGAGAAAAAACATAGCAAGCAAACTAGAAATTCAGGTTATGAGTAAGCCTTAGAGTCACTAGAATCCATGTATACTTGTACATGAAAAGAATGAACTGGCTTGGGGAGTGAAAAATAAGGAGTTTCAAAATCTATGAGCTTAAATGCAGAAAATTAAAAACTTACACCTTAACCTGGAAATTAAAGAAAGTTGTTAAGGAAAGAGATGATAAATTTAATGGATAGGAAAAATGGAAGAATCATCCTAAGAATCTTGATGAATTAATCAACAGTCAAAGAGTGCTAGAGATAAAACTGGTTTAGGATATGGCACACATTAAAATGAAATTAGTAACCATTCTGAAACTTGATAGTGAGATTAGCTTTGAGTGTTTTTGTGATGCGTCAGAACAAGTGATGACGAAACACCACCACAAATGATCGTTTTCCTCTAAAGTAGATGGGTATCATGCAGTTCCCCCTCCTATAACAGGGAACTTCTTAACCCCAAGAGTTGACATATCATTTGCATGTTTAGATGAATATGCCATCAGGAAGAAAATAATTAAGTCAAAAACAACTAATCTTAATACTAAACCAAGTGAGACTGCAGGTACAACAAATGAAGCAAATACTCAAAAACCTAAGACAGTCTATGAATCAGTTAACAAAGATAAAGTTATCATTGAGGATTGGAACTCAGATGATAGAGGATGTATGTGGTCCTAAAATAAAAAAAAAAGTGCAAACATGTAAAAAATTTTTCCCCTATTAAGACTAATGAACTTAAAACAGTTAAAAATAGAGGTTGATAAAAATTGGATCAAACTTCTCAGAACAAGAATTGATTTTAAGAAAATAAAAGCTTGCTTTGTTTGTAAAAGTACTGACCATTTGATCAAAGATTGTAATTTTCATAACAAATAGAGTCAAGAACCTAAGATGAAAACTAGGTCTATAATTGGTTCCAAGGGTGACAAACCTAATATGGATAATATAAAAGGGTTAATCAAACAAAAAATTTCAAAATACCCTTATGTTAAGAAAGACTTATTGTACCCAACCAGGATTCTAACAAGAACAGGTTTTGATTAACTCTTGTAAGCAAAAGAAAAAAGATGCATTCACAAAGTTAGTAACTAGCTAGGATAGTTAGTACTGCTAGCCAGTTAGTACTGCTCGCTCGTGTAGTATGCAGGCCATTAGTACTTGTTTAGACCATTTGCTCTAAAAAAAGCACAAACTAGTGTTGTCTATTAACCAATTTACCCCAAGAATGGACAATGTAACGACGAAGAGGCTCATATTCACCTATCAAAAGGTCTTACTACACAAAAACTAGCCGAATAGACCCAAAGACTATAAAACAAAAAGTTTACACTTTTAAGGGTTCAAAATATACTACAGATGGGAAGACAAGAGGCAGTAGTTAATACTGGTAAGGGTAAAGATGCAACTAACCTTAAAAAGTTTAAGGTGGTTTGCAGGCCTAAGGGAAAATTACTTGATCATGTGTCCAAAGACAGTGGATCATTCATGCTTAATGAAGGTTGAGTATGTTTGACCCAAAAGGGAATTTCCAAGTCCTGTAATGGCATGATCCCTAAGAGATACTAATCTCTTACTTTTTGTGCAGGCAATAAATGATCTTAGTTGGCAGGATTCATGCAGTGGTGGATAGTGGTTGCCTAGCCATATGACCCTGGCAACAAAGCTTATCATTCCGGCTATGAAGATTAACAATGGAGGCTTTGTTGGCTTTGGAAGTGATCCCAAAGGAGTACACAAGATTCCTTAAGTTTGCAGGTTACATCAGGAATAGATAAAGAGACCTACTTAGTATTAACATACTGCTTCCACTTCAACCTCACAGGACAAGAAAAGTAAAGAAAATTGCTCCTTAGCTGCACATGAAAAACCTTCTGAAAGTTCTCCTAAAGATAATGATGTACAAGATTCAGAAGATGTTGCTGATAAGGAAGGACAACATTAGATGACAGAAGATGAACAAGTCTTGCATGATGACCTTGAGAAGATGATTGCTCAAGAAATGGTTGCTACAGCTCTGGAAGATTAATATTAGCATCCCAAAGAGAGTCACTCAATCACACATGTATTACCCAAACTTAGTACTGGTAGTTCATCTGTTAGTACTACTAACCACGCCAAAATGTTTAGTGTTGCTAGTACTTACACATGTGCAAATGCTGGTGAATCATCATTTGTCTATTATGGAGGAAAAATACCTATTGATGCATCTACTCTCTCAAGGGGAAGCATTGAAGATTTTGTTTCATTTAGAGAGATGATTACATCTCAACTTCTCTATTTAAGGGGAAGTTCGTACGCGACTTTGTTTGTTTTGTCATCATCAAATAGGGGAAGATTGTTGGGATTCTAGATTTGATGAGACAAAATAAATATAAGAATGAAACAAAAGGACTAAAATTGTAATTACAGAAATCTTCAAGCTGGTGGAGAATATGAAGATAAAGATAAAGATTTTGAAGATATCAGAAGATCTCCTTATAATGATAAAGATACATAAGATATTAGAAGATATTCTTAAATGTTTTAAATATATTGTTTGTTCTTATCTTCTATTGTAAGCCTTGATATCTCTCTATATAAAGAGATTATCAGGCATATGGTTTAGATATCCATCCATAGAAAACTAGAGCTCTCCCAATGAGAGTCTAGATAGTTAGATAGCAAGTTGACTGATGAGAGTCGAATAGTACACCATAGTTAGTTGGTGTAGCCCCAAATTATAGTTAGGGTAATAGGGAAACGTTCAATAAAGAAAACCTTATGATAACTTTGATTGTGTTCTTTATTATTCCGCTGCGTGTTATCAATCATTGTTATTGTTCATCCTAGATATATAAGATCTAATCAATCTTGAGCTATAAACGATCTTATCAATTGGTATTAGAGCAGGTTGCTCTTGATATCTAGGATGTTACAAGGTGTATTTAATGTCGACTTGATGATGTGAAGAAGTCGAAGTTTTCTGTTTAGTCTATGATCGATTTATGGTGTTTTTAAGGTTTTTGCGACACTTTTAAAGGGCTGTTTTTAAAAATAAAAAAAGTGTTCGTGTTTGTTTTTGGGAATGAAGCAGAGGTAGTTAAAACCATAATTACACTCGTTACATATATGGCTGCCAAAGTGACAGTTTAGTGACTGAAAAAGTGTCACTAGGTTGCTGTTTATGCTGCTGATGGGTGCGTCATAGGTTACTGTGTTTGGTTTTTGGGCAAGAAGAGAGGTACAGCAGGTTATGGGAAGAGATGGCATCGATAGCAGGTTTGAAGCTTCATGATTAGACGTGGTTGAAGCAGGTTTATTCCTTGAAGAGAATAAGATGAATACAACAGGTATGTATGACTGCGTGTATGTTAGGGTCAAAGAGTATATGGTACTGGTGTTTGTTTTTGATATCGCAGTTTGTGTATCAAGTTTGTGCTGCTCACTACCGATGATATTTACTTAGTGCTGCTAAGGTAAATATTACTACTAAGTCCCAAGTTTACATAGTGTTGGTTTATGAGTACAACAGTAGTAAGTTTTGTGTTA
>BQNB010010968.1:0-16158 GCA_026074375.1 Tanacetum coccineum
TCCCGCCTATACAAGACTTGTAATACTTAAATTCATACTTAATTCCATGTAACAAAATTATAACGGCTTTCGCGTAATACGATATTATATAAAGTTATGAAGAAAAATAATATTCTTAGAGACCATTGTTTAACTTACAATGTCTGAGAACAAAATGAGACCATTGTGCAACTCACAATGTCTAAGAAGTAAAATGAGACCATTGTATAACTCACAATGTCTGAGGTATAATTGAGACCATTGTGCAACTCACAATGTCTGACATATAATTGAGACCATTGTGCAACCCACAATGTCTTAAGAAACGCTCCGGTATTTATATAAATAACTCTTATATAAATAAGCGTACGATATACGCGAAAGGAATGCAAGCATATATATATTATATATATGTATGCCACGTAAGCACTTAATGCAGCACGTAATGTAAGCACATAAGCAAGTAGCGTGTATGCACTTTGAAAATGTTTGTTGTGATGCAATTATTTGTGAAAACGGTTATAGTCTAGGGTAAAATATGCAACCTAGTTCTCTATAACCATTGCTCTGATACCAATCTGTAACACCCCCAAAAATCACATACAACGCAGCGGAATACCAAATGGGGTGTTACTTCGTAATACACAGCAATAGATACAAGAGAACGACCTCTAGGTGTCGTTTGAATAATAACATTTGTTGATTCAATAAAAATCTGAATTTAATAATACATTTGTCCCATAATTTGCATCACAATGAAAAGCTTGAATGTAAAGACTCCAATGCACATCAAATAGTCCAAGCATCTAATTCACCTGAGAAAAACATGCTTAAAAGTGTCAACATTAAAGTTGGTGAGTTCATAAATTAGTTTAAATATGAATGTATTTATCCACTGTATCATCACAGTACTATGTAAAAATCCCAAAGATTTATAAAGAATGCATAACACTGAAGCTCGACTATATGAGTCACTATATAAATTCCGTGACATTGCCCGCACTATATAAATTTCGTGCCATGTTGGGGAGGCCCGATAGTCCCAACGTTATAATCCGACATGTTATAACGTTCGTTCCCAGTGATAGCTAGTCACCCGAACGGGGGTTGTCAATCCCGAATAGATCTATAATGTTCGTTTACCAAGTGATCGCTAATCACCCGAACAGGGATCCACACCCGAATAGATCTATTTCATAACATTCGCGCTCACCCTCCAAGTGATTTACAGTTCATGACGCTGTGACGTAGACTTGTATGTACCCAATTTGGGCAGTGATACAATGTATATGTACTCCCGTTACCGGTGTCCCCTCCAAGAACACCCGGGCAGTAATGTAAAAATATGTACTCCCGTTACCGGTGTCCCCTCCAAGAACACCCGGGCAGTAATTTTGTTGTTATCAGTTCAATCAGCCTAAGCTAATCCGTAATCATTTCAAATGTAAAGTATGCATTTGTGACCAAAAATGAAGTCAAATAATGTATCCCATAGCGAACTATGCAAATAAGTATGTAAACCAATTCGTAAACAATCCTGTAAATGCATTTGTAAACAAGCATGTTCTCACCCCAAATATATGTAAAACCAGTAAAACATGGGGCTATAAACTCACCTTGATCAAAATCCCTTAAAACAATCACATTGTTATAAGATAACCAAGTATAAGAATTTGTAGACAAGCATGTATCCCCCTCGCGGGTTATAAAACATTCAAAAGATTGAAAAGCGAGGCTATGAAACTCACATTGATTAAAGACCACGATCAATTAATCCAATTAAATCACACTGAATCTGCAACGATCTCGACCACGACCTATAATTATGTCGTTCGATTATAATACACGTATTAAATACGATCAACGATGCGTACATCGTTACCACGAAATCATACATATTTTTATATGTATACATACATATATACATGTGATGAGAAATCCACTTGCGCGTCTTTAAACCTTAACCCTTAGTATATTTTATGTATATATACTATTTTCCGTCCAATATAACTTATCTCTAATATTTAAAGAAAGTTACTATTTTTAGACCTTCCGTTTTTAGAACCGAATAATGATCTTAAAACTATTAATTGAAATAATATATTAACCGACCTTTAGTTTTGACCCGCTATATCTTAACTTTTAAAGCAGACAATCCTCGCGGCAAAGTAAAATGTCATTACGAACAACTTTCGTGTTTCGCCGGAAGGCTGAAACGGACTCGAAAGTGCTCAAATCGTTTAATTAATAGATCTGTCAGATTTAATATATTAAAAATAACTTATTTTCTATTAAAGTGTATATTCCGATTTCACTCCAGTTTCTTCGTTATTGGGAGTTACAAGTCCCGTTTTATATCAAAACGTCCGTCAAAATATAATTTGTTATATTTTGTAAACCAAAGTCTAACTTATCAAAGTCTCGAATTCCGAATCCCATGTTCTATTTTCTGATTTAAATCGTTCATTATAAAAAGGTGCCAAAGTCCATTTTCAGTTCAATTCTCGTCTAAAGCATATCTAATATCGCTTATACATCAATATAAGTCCCGTTTTAATATTAATTTCATATTTTAACTAGACCGCGCAAGTTTCAATATTCCATCACATATTATTCGATAAATCAAATATATGAAACAAATAATATAGTTTGCGGTGTAAACCAAACTCACCCTATATCGGTGACAACACACTCAAACGCGACGCACCCCGGCTGTTTTCGCAGCCAAACCCAACAGCCCCCGGCTGTTAAACCAAACAAACCAAACACGCCCTTTCCCGGCTGTTTCCCAGCTGTCCCCGCAACTAACCCGACCCAACCCAACTAACAAACACCTTCGGGGTGTTTTAATAAAACCAACCGCACCCGCGGCTGTCAACCCGACAACCCTTGTCCCGGCTGCCTACCCGACTCCAAACGCACCCTCGCGGGCGTTATAAACAAACCAAACGTACTCTTATGTATGATAACTACCCGACGCACCCTCACCGGGTTTATACCCGGCTGTTACCACAAACCAACCCGACCCAACCCACAATCAAACACCCCTAGCTGCTAAACCCAACCCGACCCCAACACACCCTGGCTGCTCCGCAGCCAACCCGACACTTCCCTTTGTCTTGATAAACCAAACAAAACCTACACCATCGTGGCTGTTACATTTACAAGCGGTACCCTTGGTGGATTATGTCCATAAAAACCCGAAAAAACCCTTCCCCCGGTTAAAAACCGGCTGTCTCACTGCCAACCGTTAAACCCAACACGGCTCGCTGTTTGACAGCCAAACCCGACATCCCATCTTGGTGGTTATAACCGTACCGAAACGCACCTTAGTGGTTGTATACTCCCAACCGACGCACCCCTTTGTTGTACCAAGACCCACCCCGACTCCCTCTTCGGTGGCTGTCACCCCGACCCAAACCACCCTCGTGGTGGTTTTATACCGAAACAAACACCCCACGTCTGTTGTTAACAAACCACGCGCACCCTTTGTTTCTATAAACAAAACCAAACGCCCATTCGTTTCTATAACAAAAAACCACAGCACCCATGCGGTTTTGTGGTTGTTGGTGGCGGTTGGTGTTATGGTGATGATGTTGATACCGTGGTGATGTATGTGATGATTGGATGGTAGCCGTTTCGGTGGGAGGTTGCAGCGGGGTTGATTGGTGGTGATGGTGGTGTTATAAGGCGCGTGAAGGAGAGTGGTGTAGGGGATCGAGTAGATCGGGTGAGTGGGAGCATATTTGGTGTTGGTCGGAAAACTCCGCCGGAAAAGTTTTCTGGCGACGGCGGTGGGGGCCGGCGGTGGTGGGGGTTCTCCGGAAATAATGGAGAAGAGAGAGAGATAAGTGTGAAGTGTGTGTTTAGAAAGATGGAATGAAAATGAAATTAGTATAAGTTATATATATATATAAAAGAAAGTGAAAAGTCCCCCATAGTCTAGGGTTCATTTTGTAACATTTTAGTATAGTTTTTGATAGAAGCGGTTCGGGACTCGTTTGAACGACTTAACGGACGATTCAAATCTCGAAACTTGCGTCATTGTTTTTCGAATCATTTTTCTGATAAAAATGAGTATTCACTTGATAGTATTTCATAAATATTTATAATTTAATATAATATCTATTAGTCTTTTGTGGACGGTTTTGCCTCGGTCCGAATAGATTGGATTTAAGCTAGAGTATTCGCGTTATCAACAACGCTTTTAATTAAAATGATGACTAATTTATTTAATATTTTTATTAAATAAATACTGATAATTAAAAACAAATTTAATTATTTTTGTGTGTCCGCGTTGTATATTGTTCGAAAAATGTTTGCGGTGCAGTTTTAGCCCTTTTCAGCTGTTCAAGTCTCGGGCAAAACTGACAAGTTGTCAGATTTTCGTTTTACTCAAGTGCTTTTAAGAGTCGAGTCGTGAAAAGTGATTTTAGATGGTTGTTATTATAGTAAGCAGACCCTAAAAGTCAAAGATTGAATTTCATTCAAAAAATTTCGCCGAAAATTCTCGGTGTTACAGTACCTACCCCTTAAAGAAATCTCGTCCCGAGATTAAATTTGTGTTATCCGATTGTGTGACTAGGAACAAGACTTAAGATTTACTAAGCCATTTGAACATGACGCTGATAACTTTATTCAGCAATATCTAATGTTTCGACACTTCTTAATAAAATAGGGGGGTTTTTTTCGACTAGGATGACCCTAGGATAATCCGATTCCAAGTAGAATAGGTCTCACTAGGGAAACATCGTTTTCTAGATTTATTATTGGTATAAATGCTTTTGAAGAAAGCCTTCTTAATGGTGAAAACCAAATCAGGGAGAAAACTGTAGACGGTGTTATGTCTATATAAAGTTATAAATGTCTTAAGGCAGAGTCTCGTTTCTGCTATTCTGTAATGCTCAATGATAAATAACGGATGAGACTAAAGGATGTAAGTATCCAACTTACTTGGTAGTACTGGGACGTATCGCGACCTAAGTCTTCGTACTAGTGGCCCGAAATGAATTAGTTCAGACTATCTCTCTGTCGATAGGTGTTTATCTCGATTAAGGGGAGTTGTCATCACTATTGGATAAAGTTGTTATAGGTCGGGAGCCGCTCGGATCCCAACAGTAGCGACCCATAACGTAATTTATAAACAAATGGTGACGAATATTGCACTCAGTCTGTTAGCTCACAGACAGTTTGTGATTGAAGGATTGCAATGGAAAAAAAAAGTAATACTTATGAATGGATAAGGTAGCTCCAGTGAGGCCTTAAGATTTTGTGAGTAGTTAAGTCCCGATTGTGTCTTTTAGACCTTTTAACGGATTTGATGATTATCGATTTCTAGGTTCATACTCGTGTCATATCGGATACCATTAGCCCATCATTTTTAATTCTTATTTACTTAAAGAATGCGTCAAATTGATGTAAGTAAGAAATGATGCACTATGGTTCGAGTGATTTATAATTTATGTATTTAACTGAAGGAGGCGTCCCAATCCTTTCAAAAAATAATTATAAATCATCCTACTTAATAATTCCCGGTGCAATACGCGTACTCTCATAACCTTCAAGGTAGTTGACATGACGATGCATGTTGATGTGTTTTACTTGATTATGGGCCGAGGATTTAAAAACTGTCGTTGAAAGCTTGAGAGTAAAAACTGCCAGGCCGGCGATCAACATAGAGTTCAAGATAATTAATGAGTACTCGGTTAGAGTAAATAAGGTAAAGATCTCTATAAACAAATCAGTATAGTGATTACCATATCAATCCTCCTATTACAAGTCCCGCCTATACAAGACTTGCAATACTTATATTCATACACAATCCCGTGTAAACAGAAACTGTGACGTGCTGGCTTTGTTAATATAGCCTATTATCATATCAATCCTCATATTACAAGTCCGCCTATACAAGACTTTATAATAATATAGATTCATATGCACATTAAGTCTCATTGGTTGAATAGTCCACGACACTGAGAGTGAGTGAGTGTGTCCGCGTTAGTCGCCAGACGGCAGTTCCACCGATGCGCCCTCAAGATTGCACTTGTGTGTCTGTGAATCAGGATCTCCTGCTTATACGCGAGTCTGACGTTTTAGACGCTCTCTGCTGTGTGATGAGAGTATAGTGTGTACCTATCTGTGGGCCGCTAAGAAAGTGAACTGATCGAGGCGTAATTGGTGGCAACTGCCTACAATGTTACTAAGAAGTGTCTAAATGAGACTCCTCAATTGGTATATAGAACTCACAATGAGCATGGTGTTCGCAATTAGAGACCATTGTAATTTAGACACGTAGTGAGATGTGCGAGGTATAATTGAGACCATTGTGCACCACCACTGATGATCTGACTGAGTGAGTTTTTCGAGATATTAGCGTGCAACCCACTCAGTATGTCTTAGAAAAATATCGCTCCGGTTCCTCCTTTTCTGGGGAGATTTCACGTAATAAATCTTTCTTAATAAATAAGCGTTACGAGTATCGTTAGTAGTCGTGATCGGATTGTGGCGCATGAGACATATTGACTAAGTGTAGTAGCTTTATATAGATGTATGTCACGTAGCACTTAATGCAACAGTATTGAAAGCACATAAGCAGAAAGTAGCGTGGTTTGCAGCTTGTTGTGATGAAAGGCATGTTAGTGTATTTTCAGTTCCTCCAGCAGGAAACTCAGTGGTCCATACATCTAATGGTATATTACTAGGGTATACTCAGGGCTTCTTGGCACGTAGTAGCGATCATGTGCACAGTATTATCAATAGGCTCCCCGCTCAGCCTCCAATGAGACCTGGTAGTATCTGATGCATTCTATGACTAGATATTCCCAATTATTCGGTTTTTCAAAGTCCTACTCTTTCTATATACACCCACCCACTACCTCATCCATATCCCATCACCCACCTAACAACACACCTCCCAGACCTCCCTTCCCCAACCACCCTCCAAACTTTAACTACTCTTATACTCTTCATATGTGCTTAACCACCTTATCTACTTCAAACACCCACCCCCCCAACCCCCCACACCCACAAACCACTCCTCTCTTACAACCATGATTTTCCACTAAGACTTCTTCTGATTGCAACGTTTGTGAAAAACGGTTTATTAGTCTAAAGGTAAATATGCAACTAGTTCTCTAATAACCAGTGCTCTGTTACCACTGGGTAACACCCCAAAAATCATATACAACGCAGCGGAATACCACATGGGAGTTGCTACTTCATAAACCAGCAATAGATACAAGAGAACGACTCTAGGAGTTGTTGAAATTTTACATTGTTGATTTAATCTAAATCTGTATTTAATATAACATTTTGTCCTTTAATTGCTTCACAATGAAAGCTTGAATGTAAAGACTCCAATGCACATTTTCAATTAGTTCCAAGCATCTAATTCACCTGAGATAAACATGCTTAAAAAGTTGTCATACATTAATAGTTGGTGAGTTCAATAGTTTAGTTTAGACTATGAATGTAAGTTCCAACAAATATATTTATCCACTGTGTCATCACAGTACTATGTAAAATGTTTATAAAATATGCACGACCCATTTTATGTCACCAAAAGTACCAATCTTATCCCAAAGATTTTATAAAGAATGCATGGTTAATTTAATGAACAAAATATTCCAATGTATGTATTTGTCGGGGAGGCCCGATAGTCCCAAGTTATATCCCGACTGTTTTCAGCGTTCGTTCCCAGTGATAGCTAGTCACTTCGACGGGGGTTGTCAATCCGAATAGATCTATTTTTATATCATTCACGTGGAACATCCGCTTTATATGTTCGTTACCGGCGTTTAGCTAATTCACCCGAACACGGATCCACACCCGGAATAGTTCTATTTCATAACATTCGCGCTCACCCTTCAAGTGGTTTACAGTTATGACGCTGTGACGTCTAGATTGTATTGTACAATATTTGGGCAGTGATTCAATGTTATATGTACTCCCGTTTCGGTGTCCCCTCCAAGAACTCTCCGGGCCCGTATGTAAAATATGTACTACCGTTACCGGTGTCCTCCAAGAACACACCCGCGGCAGTAATTTTTGTTGTTATCCGTTCAATCAGCCTCAAGCTAAACCGTTTAAATTTTTTCAAAGTAATGTATGTATTTATGGACCAAAATGAGTCAAAATAATGTATCTCATAGGGGGAGGCGAGCTATGCTAATAAGTATGTTAAACCAATTGTAATCTACCATGTAAATGACAGTTGTCATATAAACGATCGTTATCACCCAAAAATATATGTAAAACCAGTAAAACATGGGGCTATAAACTCACAAAATCCTTTAAAACAATCACATTGTTATAAGATAAGGCGATGTACGTAAGTATAAGAATTTGTAAACAAGCATGTATCCCCCTCGCGGGTTATAAAACATTCAAAAGATTGAAAAGCGAGGCTATGAAACTCACATTGATTAAAGACCACGATCAATTAATCCAATTAAATCACAACTGAATCTGCAACGATCTCGACCACGACCCTATAATTATGTCGCTCGATTATAATACACGTAATAAATACGACCAACGATGCGTACATCGTTACCCCAAAATCATACATATTTTTATATGTATACATACTATACATGTGATGAGAAATCCACTTGCGCGTCTTTAAACCTTAACCCTTAGTATATTTTATGTATATATACTATTTTCCGTCCAATATAACTTATCTCTAATATTTAAAGAAAGTTACTATTTTTAGACCTTCCGTTTTTAGAGCCGAATAATGATCTTAAAACTATTAATTGAAATAATATATTAACCGACCTTTAGTTTTGACCCGCTATATCTTAACTTTTAAAGCAGACAATCCTCGCGGCAAAGTAAAATGTCATTACGAACAACTTTCGTGTTTCGCCGGAAGGCTGAAACGGACTCGAAAGTGCTCAAATCGTTTAATTAATAGATCTGTCAGATTTAATATATTAAAAATAACTTATTTTTCTATTAAAGGTAATATTCGATATTCGATTCAGGTTTCTTCGTTATTGGGAGTTATCAAGATTCCCGTTTTATATCAAAACGACCGTACAAAATATAATTTGTTATATTTTGTTAACCATAAGTCTAAGTTGTAAAACCTCGAATCCCGATTTCATGTTTATTTTTGATTTAAATTCGTTCATTATAAAAGGGTTGCCAAAGTCCATTTTCAGTTCAATTTGTCTAAGATATTAATATCGCTGTATACATCAATATAAGTCCCATTCGTTTTAATATTAATTTCATATTTTTACATAGACCGCGCAAGTTTCCAATATTCAATCACATATTATTCGTTTAAATCAATATATGAAACAATTAATATTAGTTTTGCGGTTGGTAAACCAACGCACCTATATCGGTGACAACACTCTCAAACGCGACGCCAACCCCGGCTGTTTTCACAGCAAACCCAACAGCCCCGATGTTTAAACAAACAAACCAACACGCCCTTCCGGCTGGTTTCCCAGCTGTTCTGTACCCGCTATAATCCACGACACCCAAACCCAACTAACAAACACCTATGGGGTGTTTTAATAAACCGAACCGCACCCGCGAGATTCTTTGTTCACCCAACATCTTTGTCCCGGCTTGCTACGACTCAAACGCCACCCGCGCGGGCGTATAAATAAACCAACTGATTGACTTCTTATGTATGATAACTACCCGACGCACCCTCACCGGGTTTATACCCGGCTGTTACCACAAACCAACCCGGCCCAACCCACAATCAAACACCCCTAGCTGCTAAACCCAACCCGACCCAAACACACACTTGGCTGTCCCGCAGCCAAGCCGACACAACCCTTTGTGTTATAATCCAAACAAACCCAACCCTCGTGGCTGTTACCATTTACCAAGCGCACCCTTGGTGGTTATGTCCAAACCCGAAACAACCCTTCCCCCGGTTATACCCGGCTGTTTCGCAGCCAAACGACGAACCCAACCGGCTCTGCGTTTTGACAAGCCAAACCGACACCCTTGGTGGTTATAACCTTAACCCGAACGCACCCTTAGTGTTTATACTCCCAACCGGAAGGCACCCCTTTTTTTGTACCAAGACCCACCCCGACTCCCTCTTCGGTGGCTGTCACCCCGACCCCCAAACCACCCTCGTGGTGGTTTTATACCGAAACAAACACCCCTCGTCTGTTGTTAACAAAACACGCGCACCCTTTGTTTCTATAAACAAAACCAAACGCCCATTCGTTTTCTAGAAAGTGTAGATAAGATGATACTCGCGAGATATAGAGTGTGGCAGTCAAGATAGATAGTACATTGCGCGTTCGGTTTGTGGTTTGTGGGTGGGCGGTGGTGTTATGGTGATGATGGTGATACCGTGGTGATGATGATGATGATGATGGTAGCGGTTTCGGTGGGGTGGCAGCGGGGTGGTGGTGATGGTGGTGTTATAAGGCGCGTGAAGGAGAGTGGTGTAGGGGATCGAGTAGATCGGGTGAGTGGGAGCATATTTGGTGTTGGTCGGAAAACTCCGCCGGAAAAGTTTTCCGGCGGCGGCGGTGGGGGCCGGCGGTGGTGGGGGTTCGCCGGAAATAATGGAGAAGAGAGAGAGATAAGTGTGAAGTGTGTGTTTATAAAGATGGAATGAAAATGAAATTAGTATAAGTTATATATATATATATAAGAAAGTGAAAAGTCCCCCATAGTCTAGGGTTCATTTTGTATTCATTTTCGTATTATAGTTTTTGATAGAAGCGGTTCGGGACTCGTTTGAACGACTTAACGGACGATTCAATCTCTCGAACTTGCTGTCATTGTTTTTCGAATCATTTTTCTGATAAAATGAGTATTCACTTGATAGAATTTCATAATATAATTTATAATATTTAATAAAATATATATCTATTCTTTTGTGGACCTGGTTTTGCCTCTGTCCGAAATAAACATGGGCTTCATAAGCTCGAGTATTCGCGTTATCAACAACGCTTTTAATTAAAAATGATGACTAATTTATTTAATATTTTTATTAAATAAATACTGATAATTAAAAACAAATTTAATTATTTTTGTGTGTCCGCGTTGTATATTGTTCGAATAATGTTTGCGGTGCAGTTTTAGCCCTTTTCGGCTCGTTTCCAGGTCTCGGGCAAAACTGAAAAGTTGTCAGGAATTTCGTTTTACATCAAGTTGCTTTAGAGTCCGAGTCGTGAAAACGTGATTTAGATGGTTGTTCTTATAAGTCAAGCCAGACCCTAAAAGTCAAAGATTGAAATCGTCATTCAAAATTTCGAAAAATTCTCGGATGTTACAGTACCTACCCCTTAAAGAAATCTCGTCCCGAGATTAAATTTGTGTTATCCGATTGTCGTGTGGGACTCGGGAACAAGACTTAAGATTTACTAAGCCATTTGAACATGACGCTGATAACTTTATTCAGCAATATCTGATGTTTCGACACTTCTTAATATACATAGGTTTCGACTAGGTTGACCAGGATATCCAATCCAATAGAATAGGTATCATAGGGAAACATCGTTTCAAGATTTATTATTGGTATAAACGCTTTATGAAGAAAGCCTCTTAATGGTGAACACATCAAGGGAGAAACTGTAGTCGCGTGGTTATGTCTATATAAAGTTATAAATGTCTTAAGGCAGAGTCTCGTTTCTGCTATTCTGTAATGCTCAATGATAAATAACGGATGAGACTAAAGGATGTAAGTATCCAACTTACTTGGTAGTACTGGGACGTATCGCGACCTAAGTCTTCGTACTAGTGGCCCGAAATGAATAGTTCAACTATCTCTCTCGTCGATAGGTGTTTATCTCGTTTAAGGGGAGTTGCATAACCTATTGGATAAAGTTGTATCAGTCGGGACCGCTCCAGGACCCAACAGTAGCGACCATAACGTCAATACTATAACAAATGGTGACGGGATATTGCACTCAGTCTGTTAGCTCCACAGACAGTTCGTGATTGCAAGGACTTGCAATGGCAAAAGTAATAACTTAAGAATGAGATAAGGTAGCTCCAAGTGAGGCCTTAAGATTTTGCTGAGTAGTAAGACACGATTGTGTCTCTAGACCCTTTTAACGGATTCTGATGATTATTGATTTCAGGTTTATACACGTGTCATATCGGATACCATTAAGCCCACTCATTTATAATTTCTTATTTACATAAAGAAGCGTCCAAATTTATGTAAGTAAGAAATGATAAACTTATGGTTCGGTGATTTATAATTTATTTATTTAACTGAAGAGGCGTCCCAATCCTTTCAAATAAATAAATTATAAATCATCCTACTTAATAATTCCCGGTGCAATACGCGTACTCTCATAACCTTCAAGGTGGTGGATAACATGACGATGCATGTGCTTCTAATGAGTATCAGACAGGTGTTTAAAACTCGTCTTCGGAGGCGAAAAGTAAAACTATCAAGGGAACTACATAGAGTTCAAGATAGATAATGAGTACTCGGTTAGAGTAAACAAGGTAAAGGTCTCTATGAACGAGTCAACATAGCGATTACCATATCAATCCTCCTATTACAAGTCCCGCCTATACAAGACTTGTAACATTTAGATTCATACATAATCCCATGTAAACAGAATTATAACGGCCTCCGTGTAATACGATATTATATAAAGTTATGAAGAAAATAATATTCTTAGAGACCATTGTTTAACTTACAATGTCTGAGAACGAAATGAGACCATTGTGCAACTCACAATGTCTTAAAAATATTCTGGTATTTATATAATAACTCTTATATAAATAAGCGTACGATATACGCGAAGGGAAATGCAAACATATATCTTACATATATGTATGTCACGTAAGCACTTAATGCAGCACGTAATGTAAGCACATAAGCAAGTAGCGTGTATGCACTTTGAAAACGTTTGATGTGATGCAATATTTGTGAAAACGGTTATAGTCTAGGGTAAAATATGCAACCTAGTTCTCTATAACCAGTGCTCTGATACCATTCTGTAACACCCCCAAAAAATCATATACAACGCAGCGGAATACCACATGGGGTGCTACTTCATAATACACAGCAATAGATACAAGAGAACGACCTCTAGGTGTCGTTTGAAAAAAATAACATTGTTGATTTAATCAAAATCTGAATTTAATATAACATTTGTCCCATAATTGCATCACCATGAAAAACTTGAATGTAAAGACTCCAATGCACATCAAATAATCCAAGCATCTAATTCACCTGAGAAAAACATGCTTAAAAGTGTCAACATTAAAGTTGGTGAGTTCATGATAGGTTTCTGTAAATATAAACGTTAGTTCCAATAAATGTATCTGCCCACTGTATCATTACAGTGTCATATAAAATGTTTAATGACTACTGTCTCCCTACAATATCATAAAATAATCGTGTGACCATTTAAATCCTTAAATGTCCTTCCAAAATGTATGTATGATTTTTATAAATCAATTAGCTGTAAAATATGCAAGACCCACCAAAATGTTTCAAGTATGTATATGTTGGGGGCCCTGTAGTCCCAACGTAATCCGACCATTTAAACTTTCTGTTCCCCTAGTGATAGCTAGTCACACCGAAACGGGGGTTGTCAATCCCGAATAGATCTATTTTATATCATTCGCGTGGACATCAAGTCTAAAATGTTTACAACGTTTTAAACCTCGTCGGCGATAGCTTAATCACCCGAACAGGATCCACACCACTAATCGTGCACTATTTCATAACATTCCGCGCTGACCCTACCAATTGATTTACATTTCTCATAGACGCTGATATGACGTAGACTTGTATGTACCCAATTCGGGCAGTGATTTAAATATTGTGTTCTCCCTCCTGGGTGTTTCCCTTCCAAGAACACTCTAGGGTCATAATGATTATTGGCCCCGCAGAGCGCCAATCAAAATCGTAATCCGACAATCATTTTCCAAAGTAAAGTATGCCAATTTGAGACCAAAAATGAAGTCAAATAGTGTATCCCAGTAGCGAGCTATGCAAAAAATTAATGTAAACCAATTTGTAATTCCATCATGTAAAATGCATTTGCATAACAAGCATGTTTCTCACTCCCAAATAATATGTAAACTAGTAAAAACAGGGACTATTAAACTCATCTTTGAGCATAACCACGATCAAATAATCCAAATAAATCACAACCGAATCTGACCCAACCGATCTAGGACCACACCTATAATTATGATCTGCTCTATTATATACACGTATTAAATAACTATCAACGATGCGTACAATCGTAACGACGAAAATCATACATTTTTTAATACTTGTATACAAACATATATACATGTGATGAGAATCCACTTGCGCTTTCTATAAACCATAATCCTTAGTTTATTCATTTATAAATTACTATTTTCGTCCAATCCTAACTTAACTCAATATTTACATGAAAGATACTATCTTTAACTCCTCCTGTTCCTTTAGAACCAAAACAAAGATTCTTAAAACTATTAATTTGAAAATATAATATTAACTGACTTATTATTTTATCATTCAAAATCGTACACAAAATAGTATTAATATAATTAGAAATATCGTTGGACTTTACGTTGACCTTTAGAGTTTTTGACCATCTATAACTCAAGTTTTAAAAACTTATAAGCCTCGACGGCAAAGTAAACGTCATTACTAACAACTTCTTGGTTTCGCCGGAAGGCTGAAACGGACTCGAAAGTGCTCAAATCGTATTTAATTACAATAATCTGCCAGAGTTTAATATATATAAAAAATAAACTAAATTACTAATTTAAAGTGTAAATCCCCGATTCACTCCATTTTCTTCGTTATTGGGAGTTACAAAGTCCCTTTTTATGTCCTAAGACGTCCGTCAAAATATAATTTGGTAATATTTTGAAAACCAAAGTCTGACTTTTCAAAGATCTCGAATTCCCGAATCCCCTCATATCCATTTTCCTGCTATTAATTATTCGTTACAAAAACGCCTCAAAGTGGGAAGGTTAACTGTAGAAGAAGTAGAAGTATAGGTGTGTGTGACCGTTTTTAGTTCAAACCTCGTCTAAACTATATCTAGTATCGCTTATACATTAATATTAATCCCGTTTTAAATATTAATATCATATTTTACCTAGACGTCGCAAGTTTCAATGGATTTCATCCCTTTTTGTGTCTGATTAACAAACCAAACGCACCCTCTTTCGGCTGTTTCGCAGCCAACCCAAACACCCCGGCTGTTAATGACAGTCAAACGCACCCCTTGGCTGTGAACCCAAAAACCAACGCATCCCTTAGGTTTGAGACCCAAACAAACCCCACTTTTTGTTGCAAACCAAACCCGACAACCCAACCCCCCGGCTGTCCCGGCTGTCCCCGCAGCCAACCCGACCCAAACCAACAAACAAACACCCCTTGGTGTTATAAGACAACTCAAACGCACCCACCCTTGTGGTGCGGCTGTTACTCTAACCGAACCCACCCTTGTGGTGCGGCTGTTACTCTAACCGAACCCACCCTAATTGATTTCTACATAAACCAAATGCTATCTTAGTGCGTTTCACAGCCAACCACGCACCCTTGTGCGGGCTGCTGACCCGGAACCCAACGCACCCTTTCGGTGCTACATCGAACAACCAAACAAACTAATACTACCCCCGTCGGCTGTCCCAAAACCAACGCACCCTGCGTGGTGGCTGACCAACCCAACGCACCCGGTGGGTTTGAGACCCAAACCGGACGCACCCTTGTTGTGTTTACAAAAAACCAAACGCATCCTACTCGGTGCAAATACCAAACCCGACGCACCCTATTGGGCTGCGACGAAGCCAAACGCACCCTTGGGTCGTTTATCATTTAAACCGGACGCACCCTTGGTAGTTTTTAAAACCGAACGCGCCCTTGTGGTGGTATTGTGGTGTTATGATGATGATGACGACGGTGGCGTCGGTGGGTGGTGGAGGCGCGTGTTATAGGGGATCGAGTAGATCGGTTGATGAGGTTCATCTTTGGTCTTGGCCGGGAAAGTCCGCCGGAAAAGTTTTCCTGCGGCGGCAATGGTGGCCGGCGGCGGCGGGAGCTCGCCGGAGAAGATGACCGGAATTTGGAGAGGGAGAGAGAGATGTAATGTGTGTGTATATGTATGAGATGTAAATGAAATGAAATATAAAAATTTTATATATATATAAAACTTTAATATTAAAATGTAATATGTTTAATAGTTGAGGGTTTGTTTTGTAAATATTTTA
>BQNB010010968.1:16716-44927 GCA_026074375.1 Tanacetum coccineum
TTGAGGATCCATAGATTCCGATGTTCCATCTTCCTCTCTTGATGAATGCAGGTCGTCCAAATTGTTCTCTGGTATTTGGACTCCAGCTGCTCCAAGCATATGACCGGAGATCGCTCTCATCTCACCAATTTCGTCAATAAGTTTTTGGGTATAGTCAAATTCGGAAATGATCACATGGCAAAGATTATAGGATATGGTGATTATCAGATTGGAAATGTTATGATCTCAAGGGTTTACTACGTGGAAGGACTTGGACATAACTTATCCTCCGTTGGGCAATTCTATGATTCGAACCTTGAAGTTTCTTTTCGTCAACACACCTGCTTCATACGTAATCTAGAAGGTGTTAACCTATTAACTGGATCTCAAGGAAACAATCTGTATACTCTGTCTCTTGGAGATATGATGGCGTCCTCTCCAATATGTCTCTTGTCAAAGGCCTCAAAGACTAAGTCCTGGCTATGGCACCGACGTTTGTCTCAACTGAACTTTGGTACTATTAACCATTTAGCTAGACATGGTCTTGTTTGAGGTCTCCCTAAGCTTAAATTAGAAAAGGACCATCTGTGTTCTACTTATGCTATGGGTAAAAGCAAGAAGAAACCCCACAAACCTAAATCTGAAGACACCAATCAAGAAAAACTTTATCTGTTGCACATGGATCTTTGTGGACTAATGCGTGTTGCAAGCGTTAATGGAAAAAAGTACATCCTCGTCATCGTTGATGATTACTCTCGATTCACTATCCGACAAATGATAGTGAGAACTTGGGTAAGTTACAACCGAAAGCTGATATTGGTATTTTCATTAGCTATGCACCCACAAAGAAAGCATTTCGAATTTACAACCGATGTACCAGACGAATCATTGAGACAATTCATGTAGATTTTGATGAGCTGACTGTGATGGATTCTAAACACAGCAGTTCAGGACCCGCACTTCATGAAATGACTCCTACAAGAAATAGTTCAGGACTCCTGCCAAACCCTTCTCTTTCAACACCGTTTATACCACTGTCAAGAACAGATTGGGATATTTTGTTTCAACCGATGTTTGATGAATTAGTCACCCCTCCACCTAGTGTTGATTACCCAGCCACTAAAGTCGTTCCTCCAATTCATGAAGTAGTTTCTCCAGTTCCCGCTGTATCAACCGGTTCACCTTCTTTAACAAATGTTGACCAAGATGCACCATCACCAAGTCATTCTCAAACAACACCCGAAACTCAACCTCCCGTCATTCCTAACGATGTTCAAGAAGACGATCATGATATTGAAATTGCACATATGGGTAATGATCCATACTTTGGTATCCTAATTCCAGAAATCCCTTCTGATCAATCTTCATCGTCGGATTCTATTCATATAATTATGCATCCCGATCACCAAATTTCTGAACATAATAGCAAATGGACTAAGGATCATCCACTTGAAAACATAATCGGTGAACTCGCTAGACCAGTTTCTACAAGGCTACAATTACATAAGCAAGCTCTTTTCTGTTACTACGATGCTTTCCTCACTTTTGTTAAACCCAAGACGTATATAGATGCTTTGACTCAATCCTGCTGGATCAAAGAAATGCAAGAAGAGCTCAATGAGTTCGAACGCCTTGAAGTAGTAGCTCGTACCCCGACCAGACAAAGTTATGGTTATTACTTTGAAGTGGATGTACAAAGGGAAGCTAGACGAACTGGGAGGTATTCTAAAGAACAAGGCTCGATTAGTGGCTCATGGTTACCGTCAAGAAGAGGGAATTGTTTTTGAAGAGTCTTTTGCTCCGGTTGCAAGATTAGAGGCTATAAGGATTTTTCTCGCGTTTGCTACTCACATGAACATAGTCGTCTACCAAATGGATGTCAAGACTGTGTTTCTTAATGGTAAGTTGCGAGAAGAGGTTTATGTTAGCCAGCCGGACGGTTTTGTGGATCCAGATAACCCTAATCATGTGTAAAGCTAAAGAAAGCTCTTTATGGGTTGAAACAAGCTCCACGCGTGTGGTATGACATGTTGTCTTCGTTCCTGATATCCCAAGACTTCTCCAAAGGCTTAGTGGATCCTACTTTGTTCATCCATAAGGAAGGCAAGGAATTAATTCTGGTACAAGTATATGTCGATGATATTATCTTTGCTGCATCTACACCTGAACTTTGTGACCTATTTGCTAAAATCTTGTGTTCAAAATTTAAGATGTTAATGATGGGCAAAATCTCATTTTTCTTAGGACTATAAATTTTTCAAAATCCCAAAGGCATCTTTATTAACCAGTCAAAATATCCCCTTGAATCTTTAAAGAAATACGGTTTTGACTCTTGTGACCTAGTAGATACTCCCATGGTGGAAAAATCCAAACTAGATGAGGATAAAGAAGGGAAAGCAGTTGATCTGTCACATTATCGTGGTATGATTGGCACCCTCCTTTATCTCACAGCCAGTAGACCTGACCTACAATTTGCTATATGCATGTGTGCCTGGTATCAGGCTCGTCCTACCGAAAAGCACTTACATGCGGTTAAAAGGATCTTTCGGTATCTAAAAGGAACTGTCAATCGGGGACTATGGTATCCGAAGGATTCTTCAATTGCACTAACAGCATTTGCAGATGCGGATCATGCTGGTTGTCAAGATACACACCGTAGCACATCTGGTAGTATGCAGTTTCTGGGAGATAGACTTGTTAGCTGGTCATCAAAAAGGCAGAAAAGCGATGCGATATCCAGTACGGAAGCTGAATATATTGCTATGTTGGGATGTTGTGCTCAAATTCTTTGGATGAGATCACAGCTTACCGACTATGGCCTTGGATTCAATAAAATTCCAATGTACTGTGATAACAAAAGCGTTATTGCCTTAAGCTGCAACAATGTTCAACATTACAGGTCGAAGCATATAGACATCAGATTTCACTTTATCAAGGAGCATGTTGAGAATGGGGTGATTGAACTTTACTTTGTCAATACGGAGTATTAACTGGTGGACATCTTCACAAAAGCCCTTGCAAGAGAAAGAATTAAATTTCTTATGAACAAGCTGGGAATGCGGAGTTTTACGCCGGTGACTCTGAAATAATTGGCAGATGAAGTTGATGAATAGTGGTGGTACCTATTCAAATATCCTGTATCATATGTATATATATTAAAACCATAAAAACCATAAAGATTTTTCATTTTTCATAAATTTTTATAAAAACAAAATACAAAAATATAAAATTCATAAAACCAAAGAAAAAAATTAAAAAATGAGAAAAATATAAAAAGAGGTAATAATGGCATGTCTTCTGAAAATCGATAACATTTACAGTCTTAGAAATGTCATTCAATAATGATACGAGGCTGTAAATAAAGTTCGAGCAGAAGTTCCAAATGTTTTCAAAACATGCCAAATGGCTTGGTATTATTTTAGATAGTAACCCGGTCATCATCATGAAGGCAAGTATTTTAAAAAGAAAACTTGACCACTCAACGGGAATTTATTCTCGGGCATGGTCTACTTTATGACCATAAAAAGGCTTGTGATTACTTTGCATCACAACCCATGCTTCCTTTGTTACCATAAGTGTACGTGTCAGTGCACTTATGTGTTAAATTAAGAGAAATCTTATTTTGGTGTTTGTTTTTCAAAAATATAATATAACTTTATCAGAAAATGTTTTTTCAAAGACATTCGACTTCTCAAACAATGACTACAGCTCTTTAAATAGAAAACGGGTCACTGTTTGAGGGGGAGAAAATGTCAAAATTCTTCTTCACACTAGTACAAAAAGTGGATTTGGTCACACATGTGCAAAATGGAACGGTCACACATTCACATATTTATGTGACCTATATGTGCCTTAATTGTTATGTGTTTATGCCTCTAGGAAATATTTTGCAAAACTAAGTCTATAGGTATGATAGTATAAACATTAGGGACTAATTGTGCTATTTGTTTATCTTGTATATGCCTTATAAAGCTTATCTATGCAAAATAAAAAGGTATTGAAACTTAAGGGGCCAAATGTGTTAAAAACCATAATTGTTTTATAACCACCCACCCAACCCGTCACTATTCACACACAAACATACACTTAAGAAAAAGTTTTTCATCCCTCTCATTCTACTTGTTAGGATCACATAAATGGACCCGAACAAAGAAGCTTCGGTCACTCGAAGATGCAAGACAAAAGTCTAGCTCGAAAGACAATGTTAATTCATGTTTAATAATGTATTACGGCCAAGATGTAAAAAGCCAAAAGAAGCTCCTCAAAGGCAAATCCTAGTTAGTATAAATACACCTAGTTTAGTCAAAATTAGGTTAGCTACTTCATTATTATTTTTCATTGTTTAAGGGTTTGTAGCAACTCTTGTTTTCTTTCAATCAAAAGTTCTTTAATGTTTAATCTTTTATTGCCATTGATCTTGTGATTTCATCCATGGAATGATCTAGGGATCCTACAATAATTCCCTATGAGCCTACCAGTTGAGTATGATTTGGTTTGTATTTTTTTGGTATTATTGATTTCGAAAAAAAAAGGTTTTTTGTTTTTGATTATTTGTTTGATTTTGATTCTTAGATTCATAGATCGGTTTTATGTTTTTAGTTAATATCACTCAAACCTTTTGAAGCAATCAACGATCTCGTGATTTTTTTTTGATTCTTTCCTATTTGGTTCAAAAAGTTTAATAAAAAAAAAAAACGTGGGATTTTTTTTTTTTTTTATTTTTATTTTTCGAACGAGTTCATGTCGCCAAGCACCGAACGAGTGTATTGTTAGTGGGGATCGAACTAGGAAGATCGAACGAGCTCTACATCTTTCAGACCGAACAAGAGGAGCGAACAAGCGATCGAACGAAGGGATCGAACAAGACATTCGAACGAGTGGAATTCTTGGTTGGATCGAACGAGTTCAATCTTAGAGGATCGAACGAGGGGAAGTCTTTGTGGATCGAACGAGTGGTTCGAACGAAGGGATCGAACAAGCGATCGAACGAAATCATCGAACTAGACGATCGAACGAGTGGATCGATCAAGCGATCGATCTAGAGGATCGAACTAGCGGAGGACCGAACGAGCAATTTTTTTTTGACGACGAAATTTTTTTTTGAAAAACTTGTGTGACGAAAATGGTTCAGTAAACACGGCCATAACTTTGATCCGTAAGTCCGTTTTAGGCCCCCCCCCCCCCTGACCTCTCAACTCGGAGAGAAAAACGAGACGGATACGCTGTAAACCACCCTTTAGTTGGTTAAGATTTTTTCGTGGCAAAAACATCATTTCTATGATTTATTGACGTTTTTCAGTTTTCAAGGACCGAACTAGTTAACTCTAGTGTGAACCGATCAAGCTATCCCTCTTAAACCAAACACAATAATCAAACAACAACAAAAACATAAACACAAATCAAACAAATCAACAATCACTTGCGATCCGATCATTAATAAACAACTTATTCATTGGCATCCAATGAAGAAAAACAAATGATGCGGGTGCCGCATACTCGTCCACCTATGTTGGTTGAAAGTGACTACGATTCTTGGAAGATTCGTATACACAGGTACATTCGAGGCAAACCCAATGGGCAAGAAGAATGGAAAATCTATCCAGAATGGCCCTACACCTCACCCTATGATCACTGATCCTCCACCTACTGATTCTGCTGCTGTGCCTGCACCAAGGAAGAAACTTGATTCTGAATTCAGTGAGAGGATAAAACTGTGATGGACTGATACTAAGCTGAAATCATTCTTAGTCAAGGTCTTCCCAGACACATCTTCAACAACCTCAATCAAACAAGCACTGCAAAGGAGATTTGGGATAATGTGGAGATGCTCATGCAAGGATCAGGTAGGACTATTCAACAAAGGAAGGAAGATCTGTTTGATGAGTACGAACGCTTTCGTGCTATTGGAAACGAATCAATTCATGACTACTTTGTGCGTTTCCACAAGCTTGTGAATGACATGAAGATTACTCAGCTCAACATTCCAACTCATCAGATGAACACCAAGTTTGTCAACAACCTTCCGGCTTATTGGGGTAAGTATGTGACTAATGTCAAACAGAACATGGATATCTCAACCACACCTTATGTTCAGATCTATACTCATCTCAAAGCCTATGAGCCTCATGCCAAAAAGACTCTCAAGAAACAGGAGCAGTCTACAAGTATTGTTGATCCACTGGCCTATGTAGCTCACACCACATCTGCACCTGCTCTTTCATCACCCTCAACTCCTAGTCCTCAACCTACTGCTCAGTCTCCGAATGACGCTTTGATGGCCACTATGACTCAGATTGCTAATCTCTTAAGTGGTTTCCAAAAGCAGTTTCCACCCACCAACAACCAGCTCCGGACTTCCTCCAACTCAAGGACTCATGCTACGGTGCATGATGGTCACATTGTTACTGAACCAGTTCAGAGGAAGGCTCCAGGTAATAATGGTAATACAGGTACTCGAGGCAAGAAGGTGATATGTTACAACTGCAGAGGAGAAGGACATGTTGCTAGGCAGTGTAAAGAACCCAAGAGAAAGATGGACTCTCAGTACTTCAAAGATAAAGCTTTACTGATGGAAGCTAAAGAGAAAGGAGATGTGTTAGATGCTGAAGCTGAAGCATTCCTCGCTGATGTAGAATGCACCGCACCTTATGATCAACCTCAGGCACTGACTACAACAAACATGTTTCAAGCCAATCATGAGGATGCGTATGACTCAGACGTGGATGAAGGCCCCAATGCTGCTGTCGCTTTCATGGCCAACTTGTCATCCACTAGTGCAACCAACAATCCAGTCAATGAGGTACACTCCAATGACAATCAAATCTTTGATAATGTGGATTATCAGTTGAGATCCAGGAGATGCACAGGAAAAAACAAAAAAACCCCAAAAAAAAAAAAAAAAAAAAAAAAAAAAAAAAAAAAAAAACAAAAAAAAAAAAAAAAAACAAAAAAAAAAAAAAAAAAAAAAAAAAAAAAAATAAAAAAAAAAAAAAAAAAAAAAAAAATAAAAAAAAAAAAAAAAAATGAACATTTAGACTCGATGCTGAGACTGAGATTGATGACATACGATTCCGTTATCATAAAGTATCTTCTTGGACACGAAAGCCCAAAATGTTCCAAACTGAGTATCTAGTGACACATTGATAAAGTAATCTATGATTGCAGTCTTAACTGATTGCAACCCTATAGACGAACATGCTTAAGGTTAACAAGAAAAGTGTTTGGATGGAGACCTTAATTAATGAGGGGGGGAGGGGGGGGTCTTCTGCATGCAAGCAAGAAAAGTGTCTTGATACCCCACAAGATCAAACTTGATCTGAAATCAAAAGTTAGACAAGGGAACAAGCCCTGTGATTCAGCGTAATAAAGTGTATCGCTGAACTTGTGCAAGAACAAACGATTTGCTTAAAGTCACTCTTTCAGGAAAAGAAAAATTCAATTGGCCATTTTTTACAAATTGAAAAGGAAAGATTTTATATGAGAAAGAGAAACTAGCAGATAGTTGATTAGATGAATAGTTTTGTTTAAAAAATGCTAACAATTTGCATGAGATATTGCAATAGAATTTAACATGCCATCACAAAAATATTCCCTATTGCTTTCAAAGAAACCTAAAAGGGCAACCAAAGACTTGCACAAGGACATCCTAGGCACCCGTAACCCAGGTCTAGGTTATATGGCCAAGCGTGCTCAACCTGTTTTGTATGATGCTGATACCCTTTTGCATCCCAATCACCACCCCGTTAGTATATGGGATAGTGAAGATGTCTTGGTACACCAAGTTGTTAGCATGAAAAAGATGAACGAAAAACCAGGGCATGTTCGACCAGCAAACGGTTTCTATGACAAGCTTAATGCCCTTATGTTCGTTCCTCAGAAGGACCTCTCTGGAGATCAGGCGTATTGGCTTTCTGCAACGAACATTGCTAGTCAAGCTAGTAAATCAGCCACGCCTGCTACTCCTTTTGTTCGTAAAAGTCGACCTCCAAGTCAAGTTCTGGCCAGTCTTCGAAACGTTAATGCTGTTTTTCCTCAATTTGAAGGTATCATAAAAGAAAGAACAACACAAAGACCAGACTATGTTTCTGAATGGTGTTTTGATTATGCAAAACAGTTTGTTTGAAACAACTGGTACCCATGTTACGGGACCATTTCAAAAAAAATAATCCATGCTGCTTAATGATACATTTTTCAAAGAGTTAAGAATTGAACAGATTTTTGATGAACGGAGGCGAATATGACCAATGTGTTCTTGATAACAAGAACCTGACCTTAGAGAGAAAATCTTTTAATCATAATTGTATGCTTAATTGCTGGAGTGTTTAGAAAAAAGATATCTGCTTACTGTGCTTACTTCCGTATTGTTGTGCCCTAGTTCGATTGGCCTTGTGAAGATCTTAGATATGCATGCGATAGGGAACACACTAAATTCGTGAAATTGGAGCTGAGATTTCAACAACAGTAACAGCTAATTACTGAATCTGAGAACGTTTTGCATTTCTCGAACAGAATTATGTTAGTTTGCAACTTAAATTTCAGAACTATAAACAGTGCATAGACACTTCTAGTGCCTCCAATGCAATTTTTGAAATTAACAAGTTAAGACAACAGCTTCAAGGGAAAGATGAACACTATCAAGAATTTAGAGCTCTGTAATCAACATCATGAAGGTGTTGAATGTCGGTCTCTGAAGTAGTTGTGACCAACAAGCTTTAGAAACTGACAGAATTCAGTTGAAAGATACGATTACCTCCCTTAGGATTCAGCTAGATGGCCTTAAGGTAGAAAACGTGAGTCTGAAAAGACGGTATGATGAACTGTCAAAGGCGAATACTCACTCACGTACTGCATACACTGAAAAGCTTAGTGCCTTCACTGCTGAGAATACCAAGCTGAAAGCCCAAGTGACTGGTACAACAAGTAGTGGACCTTCAACCTCTGAGACACCCAAAGTGCTTGCTCCAGGAATGTACAACTTAGGTTCTAAGTATATTCCACCACCCAAACGTGCTAACTGGGTCAAACCAACCCCGGTACCTAAGAAGAAGCAAGTAACTTTCAGTGATCCCCCCCTCAGGACTTCACTAAACCAACTCAAAAACAGTAGTGCAACATAATTAAGCAAAACTAACGGTGTGTGTCTGGCCTATGTTACAGGAGTAAAACCCACTTCTGGAGCCAGCAAAATGTCCTAAGAGAGCCCCTCGGAATCATAGTTCTTTGCCGGTTAAGAGTGCGAATGCAAGGGAAAAGTAGAAGGCCCACCAAGGACTTTAAAGTAAAAAAGAATCGTGTTGGATTCTTATTTGCTTGTTTTAAACATTCTGTTTCTGTTTCAAAGAGATCAATGTTTGTGGTGCATGTAACAAATGCTTTAGGTTTTTGCTAATCAGACTGATTGTTTGGTATGTATGATGGTTCTGTGATGTTAAAACACACCAGACTAGCGTTTTATAGTGCCAACAAGAAGAATGGAACCCATTAAGAGAGTCTGGCAACCGATTAGCATACATGTTGCAATAGCATGCCTCAGTGGAAGCCCACTGGAAGGCATTTATCTTTATTTGGGAAGCATCCTTTAACAAGGATTATGGAATCTAATGATCAGCCAATAGACCTAACCCCAGTGCATATTCTGGTCCCAATAAAAGAACTATGTCTCTCGATTTTATGATCATAAACTTAGTGATCGTCAGGCAGGTTCCAATGGATCTATAGTTCTTTTGGATTGTTAAATCTATACCGGAACCCTTCAGGGCATCTATCACCGTAAATGTTTGTGGTATCTCAGGTAGTAACAAATGTTCTATGGTATTTGGACTCTGGATGCGATGTACATATGCTCCGGTGAATCGTGCACGTCTTATCAACTTTGTAGAAAAAGTTATTGGTATGTGAGATTGGGAACGTTGAAAATATGAGCTATCAATTGGCTATGGTGATTATAACTGGGTGACACTTCATCTCTCGAGGTATATTATGTTGAAGGACTCAAGCACAAACCTTTCTCAGTGGACTGTTTTGTGTTGGAGTTTAGAAGTTGCAGTCCGACAGCATCATGTCACATCCGCAACTACGATATGTTAGAATCTACTCAAAGGTTCCGGACAACAACCGTACGCCATCTCACTGAATGATATGATGTCTGCTTCAACAGTTTTGCTTGCTTACAAAGCCTATTCCCGATGTCATGGTTATGGCATCGTCGGTTGATTCATTTTGATTCGAGACATTGAATGAATTGACTCGGAAAAATCTAGTCAGAGGTTTACCCATGCTGAAATATGACAAAGACCATTTGTGTCCATCTTGTCAGCTAGGTAAAAGTAAGAAAGCATCACATCCACTAAAAACGGAAAACACCAATACTGAAGTTCTCCATACTTACATCTTGGACTCTGACGAACCAATGAGAACGGAAGTATCAACGGTAAGAAGTATGTTTTGGTGATAGTGGATGATCTACACCAGATTGATGGGTACGATTTCTTCGAAACAAAGGATGAATCCTCAAGTGATTGAGAAGTTTATTGTGAGAATCTACGAGCCCTAATGCAACTGTTTCGCTCGTCAGAACAGTTAATGGAACGTGTTTGTGAATAAGACCTCCTCGACGGATGGTTTGAGAGTGTTGGTATTTTCTCATGAAACGGCGTTACCTCGGTTCCACAACAGAACGCGATGTCGAAAGACGAACACAGAACTTCTTATGAAGCTGCTACGTACTATTGGCTCATCTTTGCGAAAGCTCACACTGTTCCGTCTGGCTGATGCTGTAGCCACTGCGAGTTATTACTCTTAATCGATCTCTTGTACACACGCTTCACGGAAAACTATTATGACTGTGAAGGAACATGAAACCTATCTACAATACTTCGAGTGTTTGGATCTCTGTGCTCCTACAATGAATGATGACGTGGTAAACTCAAGGCAAAAGCAGATATAGGTATATTTGTTGCTATGCACCCTCCAAGAAGGCGTACCGAATCTACAACAAGAACGCGCAAGATTAGAAACCGATCATGTTGCCTTCGATGAACTAACCAGAAGGTTTGCGTCTGTCAAACCAGTTCAGGCCTCGCACCTCAACAAATGAACTTTTCTGTGCCAAACAGTACAGACTCGAAACTTACTGCTTACGTCAGGACGAGCAGTTCTGCACTAGTAAAAGACCAGAACCACCTAGTGTCCCCCTTCAAAGAAACGGTAGACGATTTGTTTCAAAATGGTTTGATGATGATGAGTTGTTCGATTCCTCGTTGTCCGATAATCGGTTACATGTTCCTGCTTGCCCGCACCCCGAGATATGCCAATGTTCACCTTCAACAACAGTTATCTCAGAACGGCGCTCCTGACAGTTACTGAAAGCCTCTTGCCTCATTCAATTCCTCTTACCAGACACTAGTGATTCTGATGTTGAAACACTATCGATCATGTTGTACTGTATGTGTTTGAACCTTTAATGCTCCCGAAACCGGTTCAGTAGCATCTTTCTCCAACTCTGTTAATTATCGTGTTAATCCCAACAACCATTTACCTCAACGTGCAAAAAGTGGAACTCAACACATCGCTGAAAACATTATTTGGGATATAAGATCGACCTGTCCTTACAGAAACAGCTAGACACCGACGCGATTTGGTGTTTCTTCAATGAATTTTCTTAATCGTTGTTGAACCAAAGGACTTACAAGCAAGCACTAGAGCACTCGTGCTGGATTTGAGGGCTATGCTGGAAGGATATTCATGAGTTTGCAACGTCTAGAGTATGGAATACCGTACCCTGTCCAGATTAATATTCTTATCAAAAAATAAATTTTCCCGCTCAAATGGATTTTCAAAAATAAGTTGTTTGAATATGGAGACGTCTTGAGAACCAAAGCTCGGTTGTGGCGAAAGGTTATCGGCAGGAAGATGGTATTGATTTGAAGAATCATTTGCTCTAGTGCTAAGATTTGAAGCAATCAGACTCTTCATTGCCTCACGCAGCGAGTAGGAACATGGTCATCTTCAGAGGGACGTGAATACCGCCTTTCCTCAACGGCGAACTGAATGTAGTTGTCTATGTTAGTCAACCAGAAAGGATTTGTAGATCCAGAGAATCCATGCATGTAGTACCGTCATCAAGAAAGCTCTATATGGGTTAAACAAGCTCACGGTGCGTGGTTATGACAAGCTATCAGCGTTTTAATCAAGTCAGGATTTACAAAAAGGTGGTCGATCTACACTCTTAACGAGAAAAAAACAGCAAACATCTTCTACTGGTACAATATATGTGATGACATATATCTTTGCCTCTACCAACCACAAGCCTGCAAATTATTTTGCATTTTGAAATGAAAAAATAAAAACTCAAATTTCAAGATGTCGATGATGGGACAAATGTCATTCTTTTTAGGTTTTCAAGTTTCTAAAAATCCCAAGGCTCTTTATCAACCAATCCATTTATTGCTCAGGAAATCTTGAAAAAGTTTGGTTTTGAATCATGCACACCCATTGTCACTCCAACGGCGGAGCGTCCCCATCCTTGATGTAGATAAGGGAGGAAAGCTAATTGATCCTACAACGATTTCTGGTATGAGATGGCTCCCTTAAGTATCTTAGTGCTCTAGACTGACATAGTTATTTATGTTTGTTATGTGTTTGCACGATACCAGCTAAGCCTATTGAATATGCACCTTATGCTATAAAGCGGATCTTTCGATACCTAAAAGGAACCATTTCACATGGGTCTGTGGATCCGAAGTGACTCCGGCCCTTTGAACTAAAGCTTTTGCTGATGCTGACTAGCAGGATGTCTTGGACACAAGGAGAAGTACTTCTGTTCAGCTTCAATTTTCTTGGACATCGGCTTGTTAGTGGTAATCCAAAAAAGCAAGATAGTACTGCCATTCCACTACAGGAATGCTGTATACATCGCCCTATCTGGTTTGGTGTGCTCAAATCCTCTGGATGCGCTCTCAACTACGAGACTATGGATTTGCGTTCAACAAAATTCCGATGTATTGTAACAATCAAAGTGCTATTGCTCTATGCTGTAATAGTGTTCAACACTCGCGATCCAAGCACATTGATATCCGTCACCACTTTATCACCCAAGAGCAGGTGTAAAGAACTGTTGTTGAGATATATTTTCGTGGAGGACAAAAATACTCACTGGCTGACCATTTTTACGTAGGCTATTACCGAGAGAGGCTTCGCCCACACTACTCCCACTGCTTGGGAGTTAAACAAATGTAACCAGAGACTATGAAGGGAAACTACAGGTTGAGTCTGTCTTCGAGTACCAAGTGTTTTCAACCATTGTATCATGTATATTGTTAAAAAAAAAAAAAAAAAAAAAAAATCTTAGTGTAGTATGGCTTGCAGTTATTTCCGACTGTAACCCGGTCTTATCCCAGAGATTTAGTGTACGTTTCAGTGCATTATTTCTTTACAGACAAGAAGTTGTCTAAGCCCCGAACCATTTTTCTCATAAACAATTTGTTTTATCAACTGTTCGGGTTAACCAAATCAAACATTGACACGGGTCATTGTTTGAGGGGGAGAATCAGTACTACTAACAGTTTTGCAGGTCAAAAGGACGTACTGTTGCTGATTCTATTGCTGAAAGATTGACACGACCAACCGCTTACAAGTTCAAGACAGATTGCAGTATCATTCCTGTCTGGGTATTCTAAAGGTCTTGTTTCAATTGCTCACTTGATAATTGTGCTATTTCACCTCACCTCATACTTTGAGGGGGAGATTGATACATTTTAAGTCCATTCTAGATCAAAACCTTTCACAAGTTTCATACTTTTGATCGGGGGAGAAAATGTGACTTAAACATGTAAAACGGATAATTAATGATTCGATTGATTCTAAAATGCTAAAGTCCTATCCATGCATGTGCTAAACATCTTTCGATTATCGACGCACATGTGTAGGGGGAGCATAAGTGTTAAAATATCAAAAATGTCAAGATACCAAAAGTTTGTGTTATACACACGTATCTTGATAACTGACAAAGAATCTTTTGTTTCATGTTCGTTGAGTGATCTTATGGATGCTGAGGAAAAGGATGTGTACCACAGGGTATTCGTATGGAATGCTCATGCCTGGTCTTCGGATGCGACCTACTGTGAAGTGGATTTCCTTACAAGTACTCGTACAAGTTTGGATTTCCCAAGGCACTTTATATCTTTCGGGATATTATTGCCAAAACATCATCAGAGCATTCTGGATTAAACTTTCGTTTGTGCTCCAAACAAATTTTATAAGCACATCGAATGTTTTTCAAATCATTTTTGCCACAGGCCTTCTACGATACTTAATTGTATTAAGAAGTAAACGCTGAAAAGGAATTATACGGTATTGTCAGCAGATAGTATCTGTTCTGACTCAATCTTTACTATTCTATTAGTAGAATACTTATAGTGTGGTGACTAGCTATCATCGGTAACGAACGTTATAACATGTCAGAACACGATTGGTTGGGTCTTCAGGGCCAACAACACATACACATAAACTCTTACTGTGCCTTGAATAAAGTGGCATACATACGAGTCTACGTGGCAGTTTCATGAACTTAGAGTAATTGTAATCATTGTTTTATACACACATGAATATTTACCGTGCCTTGAAGAAAGTGGCAATACATACTTGAAATATTTTGGTGATATATATATTTATATATATAAATATCATACATGCTTTGAACAATTGCGGTTCAACTTTCATACGTACATTTTCGTGACTATTATAAGAGCTGAAATAGTCATACACACTTTGGAAACCTTTGGTTTAACATTTATATTTAAACAAACCTATGAATTCACCAACTTTATGTTGACCCTTTTAAGCATGCTTTTCTTAGGTGAATTAGATGCTTGGCTTACTTGATTTGCACTAGAGTCTAAATTGACAAGATTTCATTCATGGATTTCTACTTACATACAAATGATCAAATCTCGTTGTGTTGCTTTCAAGCTTTTCATTGTGATGCAATTATGAGACAAATCTTATATCAATTTCAAGAAAATCAATGAGATTACTTTTCAAACGACACATTTAAAGGTCGTTCTCTTGTATCTTATGCTGTTGTATTATGATGTAACGCCCTGGACACATTTCTGTTGCGGCACATTTTTAGGGGTGTTACATTTTCATCATTCTAACATAGCATTGGAGCAGGTCTGATCCTCATACCTAGGTAGCTATGTTGAGTCGCCTCCCATAGACTGCCCCGTCAAACCTTAACCACCACCCTTTAGCCTATTGCTACTGTGCTACCATCCTACCACAAAATGCAATCTCTTGCAATAATTAAAGCACCATGTAATGTTACGTAACTCTCTAGTCTGATTGAAGAAGAAAAAAAGTTTACTTTGATTTTTGTTAATTTACTTTTTATGTTGCTAATAAAAAGCTAAATTAGTTGAGGGGTTTTGTAGTTTTAGGTGTGTAAGAGACATGTCTTAAACAATTTCATGTATGCTTAACATATGAATCAAATATGATTAAATGTTTGTTCAAAAAATTTAGGTTTTGAGTTTTAGTGTAAAAAGTATCTGGGTTTTGTGTTAAGGAGTTACTCACCATCCTATTGATTATGTTTGGTTAATAATATCTCACCATTGTTTGTGGATCATTGAATGTTTATGCTTTAGTTGTTTTACATGGCTCATTTTTTTATCATACTTGTCGTGTTTTGGCTTAAATGTTGTTATCTTAGTGTCTCAATGATAGCTTAATCTTATGTATGCTAATGTAACGTGTTTGAGTGCCTAAAAAGTCTTGTTTGTGAAAAGTTTAAAAATGAACCGAACAACTCACTGATAGTAGAAACTGAACAACACGAATAGGTGGAACCAAACAACTAGTTGTAGTAGGAACCGAACAAATGTCTTGACAGTAGGAACCGAACAACTCACTGACAGTAGAAACCGAACAACATGAATAGGTGGAACCGAACAACTAGTTATAGTAGGAACCGAACAAATGTCTTGACAGTAGGAACCGAACAACTATCTTGACCGTAGAAACCGAACAACTGTATAATATAAGGAATTCAAACACTATGATTGTTACTTCGGAAAAGCGTACAACTTCATGTGCTTTTAAGGAAGACCGAACAACTTTGATGTTTAACTTGGAACCCGAAAACTCATGTGGCTTATAAGGAACCAGTACAATTTGATGTTATTGGTAATCCGAACAACTCAGGTGCCTTATAAGGAAATCCAAACAACTATGATGTTACTTGGAACCGAACAACTCATGTGCTTATAAGGAGCCGAACAACTTTGATGTTACTTGGAAAGCCGATACTCTCATTTACTAACAGGAACCGAACAACTGAGTCTTAAAGAATCCGGCAACTCATCGTCATTAAGGAACCGAACAATCTGATTCGTTAAGGAACAGAACAACTAGTTTATAAAGGACCCGAACAACAAGTCTTTCCTTAAAAATCATTTTTGCTTTCAAAGACGCAAAACACTTAAGATCAAAATTTCATTTTAAAAGGCGATTTAAAAATCTTAATTAGGGAGTTAATTAAAAATGATTAATTATACACTCTAAAACAAGTTAAGTTGGCCTTAAGTTGTCATTTTTAAATGGATAGATCTTAATAAGTGCAAAAAGTCTTAAAGTTCCTAAATACTAAAGCATCGTTCACATCATGAATCAACTTTACATGCTCATTCAATAGGTCCCTATAGAATGTTGTATAAAATTGATTGTACATAAACTATATTGGTCCTATCTTAGCAGAATCATGGATACTACAAGAGCTCAGCAACAGGCACTGGATGATGAGTTAGTCGCCCCTGCTGACCGTCTTAAGATAGGGAAAAGCAATCTCCGACTAAGCTCAACTCTAAAATCCAAAGAACCTACTCTTCAAGTGGTGTTAGATGCTCTCAAACTCACTCCATTCTACAATGCATTTGAGATCTCTGCTGATGTACCTGAAATATACATGCAAGAGTTCTGGGTCACGGTCTCCAAACATCATTCTTTACTTCATTTCACGTTGAATGGAAAAGTCATACTGTTAACGTTTAACTTCAGAGTATGCTCAAGATTTGTGCCCTATATCCCTGGTCAGGCATTTTGAAAACCTCCACTTGAGAGAGGATATTTAATCTTTCAATTAGCAGACCTTGGACATACGTGTGAGATCAAGTTTCTTGTCTGATGTCATGTCTATTACTGCATCTAACCTTGGGGAGATCATTTGCTGCCATAATCAATTCTGCTAGTCGTAGTGGAAAAACTACGGCTTGGAAAGTCTTCGCCTTTTGTACGTTTGCTCAAATCCTTTGGGGCATGTATCATAACAAGAAGGTTGACTATGTCTACTTATTATGGGAAGACTTGGTGTTTCAAGTGGAGAACATGAACTCTAAGAAGAACAATGACATGTATTATCCATGATTTACCAAAGTCATTGTCGACTACTTCATGTCAAAGGATCAAGCAATACCAAGGAGAAACAAGATGTTTTGGCATCATGCCAGGGATGAATTCATGTTTACCACCGTAAGAGTCATTTCTAAACAACAGGATACACAAGTATACAGTGCTATTCTCCTTCATCACTTGACCAATCAAGCCATGTTAAAGTCCGAAGCCTACATGACTTACCGAGCTTATGCTACTGGTGAAAAGACTCCAAAACCAAAAACCACAAAGAAGAAAGCTGATTCTGAAGCATCTCTCAAGACGAAGACTACTCAAGCTACTAAAGGAAACAGAATCAAGTCTTCGGCTAAGGGAGATAAAGCTGCCAAGAAGAAGCAACCCGCAGAGACATCTATGGATAAAGGTCTCACAATGTTATCTGATGTTGCTTTAACAGAAGCTGAGCAACTGAAGCTGGTCATTAAAAGAAGCAAGACACAAACTCACAGCTCTCACGCCAGCTGTTCAGGTGTAAATGAAGGAACTGGTGTTAAACCAAGGGTTCCCGATGTACCTTCATATAACTCTGATGATGAGCAAATCTATTGGAAGTCAAGTGACGAGGAGGATGATGATGAAGTGAGCCTAAATGATGATACTAATGATGATGCTTAAGATAAAGATAATCAAGATGATGAAAATCAAGATGATGATGATGATGATGATGAGCAAACTGATTCTGATAATGATGGTGATGACTTTGTTCACCCCAAGTTTTCTACTCATGATGATGATGCAAGGCAAGAAGAAGTAAATGAGGAAGATAGCTTTGATCCAAGGGTTCAAACACCTTCTCATGATGAATCAACAGATGATGATAACAGTGATAAAGAAGTTTAAGGAACAAATACTAAGGAAGAAGAAATGGTTGAAGAGGCGACACATGAAGAGGACGAAGCAAATGAGCTATACAGGGACGTAAACATTAATCTGGAGGGAAGAGACTGTGATGACGGATGCTTCATTGACTAATGTTCAAGCAACTCAAGAAACAGAAGATACTCATGTGATACTCACTGCTCCGATCAATCCTGAAGGTCAACAGCAGAGTTCTTCTGTGTCATCTGGCTTTGTGTCTAACATGCTCAACCCCAGACCAGATACAAGTATTGACTCAATATTTAACACTGAGGCAACTTCACTGGTAGATGTTTCGGTTACAACTATTGTTGAGCCACCTCTTGTGTTTGCAACAACTCTTCCTTCACCACCCACTCCTCTTATCACACATATGTAACAAACACCAATTCCCACACCAACAACTGTTTCAAGCTCCTCACTACAAGATCTTCCCAACTTTGGCTCCTTATTCGAGTTTGACCATAGACTAAAAACTTTAGAAACCGACTTCTCTGAGTTCAAGCAAACAAACCAATTTGCTAAAGCAGTTTCTTCCATTCCCGATATTGTTGATGCATACCTTGCAAACAAGATAAATGACGCCGTCAAAATTGCTATTCAGTTACAATCCGAAAGACTCAGAGATGAAGCCCAAGCTGAAAATGTAGACTTCCTCAACAAACTTGATGATAACATTAAGAAAATAATCAAGGATCAAGTCAAGGAACAAGCCGAGGCTCAAGTCTCCAAGATTTTGCCAAAAATTGAGAAGTTAGTCAATGATCAACTTGAGTCTTAAGTTCTCATTCATTCATCAAATGAAGCAAAGACATCCCATGCTGTAGTAGCTAACCTGTCTGAACTGGAGTTGAAAAAGATTCTCATTGGCAAAATGGAAGCTAACAAATCAGATGATAGGTCAGATATACAAAAGAATCTCTACAAAGCACTGATTGACGCTTATAACGCTGACAAAGACATCCTGGATGCATATGGAGACACTGTCACTATCAAACGATGTCGAGATGATGCATATGATGACGAAGAACCCTCCGCTAGATCAAACCGGGGTCCAAGAGAATACGAGATGGAAAAGAACCAGAATCAACCAGTGCACCAAAGGAAAAGACATCTAAGACATTTGGCAAGTCATATGAAGGGACCAAGTCTCAACACAAGACTGCTAGCGAATCTGCTCAACCAAAGGAACCTATGCACACTGCCGAAGATTTGGAAGAACCCGCACATTAGGAGTTCGAAATAGGAGGCACTAAAGATCAACCTAATGAAAAGACCTCTCAGCATCCCGATTGGTTACAGAAACCAGCAAAACTTCCTACTCCCGATTGTGATTGGAACAAGACTTTGCCTGATGCTCATGGACCTATTCAACATTGGCTTAACTCTTTGGCCCAGAAGGAAGATCCACGAGAATCGTTTAATGAGGTGATGGACACTCCTCTTGACTTCTCAGCTTTCATGATGAACCGGCTTAAAGTTGATACTCTAACTTCATAATTATTAGCCGGTCCAACATTCGAGCTAATGAAAGGATCATGCAAAAGTCTGATAGAACTCAAATATCTCTTTGAAGAAGTCTACAAGGAAACAACTGATCAATTGGACTGGAACAACCCTGAAGGTCAGCAATATCCACATGATCTACGAAAGCCACTATTATTGATACCTAATTCTCGAGGTCGCCGTGTCATACATTTTGATCACTTCATCAACAACGACCTTGCATATCTAAGTGGTGGTGTAGCAAGCCGAAAATATGCAACTTCAGTGACAAAGACCAAGGTTGCAGATTATGGGCACATTAAATAGATTGAAGATTTGGTCCCTAACAGAATGTGGAGTCAAGTGCCGGTTTGCTATGACAAACATGCACTCTGGGGAATCTCACATTGGGGGCGAAAATGACAATAATTCTATGGATTTTTGGTAAACAGGGAATCTGCTAGAGATGTCTACTCCAAACGCAGAATTATTGCTGTCACAAAGATTGAAATAGTCGAATGGCATAACTACAAGCATCTTGATTGGATCACTGTTTGTCGGGATGATGACAAGCTATACAAGTTCAAAGAAGGCGATTTCAACAGGCTTCGCATACAAGATATCGAAGACATACCGCTTCTTCTTGTTCAAGGCAAGTTGACAAATCTCACCGTTAAAGAACGCCTAGCTTTTAATGTCTCCTTGAGAATGTTCACAAGAAGCGTTGTCATATAAAGGCGTGTGGAAGATCTTCAATTAGGTGTCGAAAGTTACCAAAAGAAGCTCAACCTCACAAAGCCGGATACGTACAGACCTGATCTTAAAAGAAGGGAAGCTTACATAGCATACTCCAATCCCAGAGGCTTCATTTACCAGAAAAAAGACAAGAAGAACAGATTGATACGTATTGATGAATTACACAAGCTTAGTGACGGTACACCCGATGATGTTCGGACTGCTCTCAATGATTGTCTAAAAGGAATCCGGATGCAGTATCTGCCTCAGACTATCCGGAGACAACGTGACAAAGATAATGCAGGAGCAATGATCCAGGCAATTGACAAACAACTAAAGACAAGGAGGATTATGCAGAGTTTGGAGAAATTTGTTGGTGGGAGACCGTACGAGGGTGACTTTCGGCTACTGCAAAGGACCATATGATGTCCTCATCATAAAAGGTTAATCCTCGTAAATAATAAAAACTTGTGAACTTATATATATGTAGTGTAGATATCATGGTGATATTAAAGAGTGCTCGAGTATAAAATTTTCAAGAATTTCTTAGTAAATTCAAAAAATTTCAAATTATTGTACTCAGCACTGTCTTATATGCCCTAAAAAATTGAGGGGGAGCATTAAAATGTTCCTTATAGATTGTATGTAACATTTTGTCCCCGAACGTTTAATCAATTGATATCCAAAATATCAAGGGATTCACATTTTGGATGAGGGGAGAAAATATGATTAAACCGAACTTAATTTGTATTGAAATATGATCATACAAAATGGACTCAATGCACTTCACACTTAGTATGTACTACGATTACGATGCACATGTTAAGGGAGAGCTTTTAGTGATAATGAAAAACTCTCAAAGTGTAAATCTTTTGATATTTATATCAAACACTTTGATTGAAATTTTTCAATGATTTTGGAAGGATTGTGATGAAATACCCAAAAGACCGACCATGTACTTAAATTTATGGAGTCATAAGGTGGTTAGGCTTAGGTATTCAAATCCCATGATCCAGCCAGAACCAGAGGGATCTACCCAAGGATATCCACTAGTTAGTGTAGAAGTCCTTAGGTATGATACAAAAGGAGAAAAAAAGTGAGAATCAGGAATAATGTCGACTGAGATGGAGCTAACACTGGAACAAACCCAACAAGGTGTTAGTTATGAAGTCTTGGTAAGCATTGAAGGGGTTGAAGAATGAAAAATAAATGTAAGGATAAAGGGTGTAAAGAAAGAAGCCCTCCATACACTTAGGCAGAAACCGGGTCAATACATAATCTGTCAGAAACACTAAGGTGTTGTCTGACATTGAAGACAGTCATGGACCCAGTGACGCTATGCACAACCCTCCCTAGCCACTCAAGGTCTCTCAACAGACTCTTGTTTCATTTCTTACGGAGATTACACGCATTTCTATCAACTTTCTCACTCTGAGTTAGTTGATATTGAAAAGGTGGCAGACTACTCCGGCCTCTGATCACTAAAAGCAAAGTACACAATTGAGTCTAGAGCCAAAAGAGATCATCCATAAATCTCATTAGGACACTTGTCAAAATTATGCTTGCTATCTCACACAATGTGAATAACGAGAAATATACTAAGAGTCCTACGCATTATCCTTGTGATTTTGCCAGAACATCCGAGTGATATAATTCACAGTGAAGATGGAAATCCTGCTTGAGCCAACATCAAACAAGCTCATGGTAGGTGACTTGTGCGATTCTATATGAATCAAACTTGTGACAACTGGAAAGAAACGATGGTGCGATTCTATAAGAATCAAACTTGTTCCAGGTTATGAATTGACGATTGATGATGAATTTTGAAATGATTAACACTCTCGATGTGTCACAAAACCACTTTAGCAAGTGACACATCGATTGATTTTCAAATTAATTTTTATTTCAATCAGTGAGATAGTAACTCGCTGGTTCACTCTTATCGTGTTGTCTGCTTTGAGACGTTCCGATAATGAGAACATGCTGAGTTTGATGAATCTGATACACATGTGTTAGAAAGATTCGATACTTCAGCTGGAAATCCTGTCAAGGAGATTCTTCTTAAATTGAATCTACCTGATCATAGGTCGATCCTCACGGATTCGAAGGTTACTCCAACCAAACATGGGTGAATGACAAAGCCATATTCGTCCCCCGCTTTATTGCTAATTGTTTTAATGCAGAATACTTAAAGATGGAGGTGAAGGTACCTAATTCCAGCTGACTCACAAGATTCATAGCCACATGCTCATATCCGACTGACAAACATAAAGACATCAAGAAAGCTCAAGTACATGTTTCAAGACTCCCGCTACTCTGATATCGAACGTCTTTATTAAAGTGACAAAGTATTAAAGTCAAAGAATTTCAAAGAAGTTTTACGTCACTCTGATACCGAATGTCTATCTCGAAGTGACGAAGTGTTAAAGTTAAAGAATTTCAAGAAAGATGCAACATTAAAGCTTTTAAAATCAACAAATCAAGAAAGGTATGAGCATGTCAGTCCAGAAGTCACAAGGTTACATGGTGGGAAAATTTACAAGATGGCAAAATGAGATTATGCTTGGTTGATGATTTCAAGGTGTTCAAGATCACATTCAAGACAAACTAAGGAACAAGCTCAAGACCTAAAGTCTATGATCACTACATCAAATCACAAGTTAACGATTGAAGTTAAACAAGCTCAAGACTAAAGATGAAGCATAGTATGCTAGGTTTAAACTTTGTAAAATGGAGTGACCTCCCTTAGGGGGAGATTGTTAGGAATACGAAAGTGTCGGTCACTTCCATAGATAAATGTCGTTAGCTCGTTAATTAATTTTTGGAAACTTACATAGGTAGTTAGACCAAGGCCCCTATGGATACAACCCATGAAGCAAGACCATCACCCCTATAAAGGTATAGTAACAACTCACCATGCATTGGAGAGTGGTTGGTTGCTCATATTTTATAACACAATAAATAATTAATATATGTTTACACGTTTCTCTCTCTAAAGCTGTTCATCCAACCCTCTCTCTCACTAAAACAATCTCTTTCCTTCTCATCTAGTATGTTATTTGATTAGTCCTTCACTTCCGAAATCATCATCACATACGAAATGAAATGACTAAATCATTCATTTCCACTATCACAAACTAATATAATAACACATACCAAATCACAATATATTATACCAAAATCTCGACCATACCACAAAATTAAAAACACATAAAGCCTACAAGAAGCTAGCTAGGTTAACACTAACGGTTAAACTAACCTCATTAAGCCACAGTTGTCACAGTCTCCCCTCCTTAGGAAAATTTCGTCCCGAAATTTAATCGATTCTACTGCTAATAATTTTGCTTACCTAAACAAAGGTACTAATAGCAGCATATAACAGCTATACGCGAAGACAAGCATCGAAACTACATGAACCTCGCCCGTCCTCGAGGAAACTCATCAAAAACCTTAAGTTGTGTAACAACTTGATTCATAACCTAATCTCGCAACTCATCAAACAAGAATTGTCTTGAAATTAAATTCTGAGTTGTTACAAAGCATAATGTTTTTGAAGAATTGGCTCGACTTTGGGTTTATTCAAAATATAATTTTAACAAAACCTCATAAGAACATTTACGGGTGCACTAAAGTTTGCTAGAAAACATATGTACCCAACTTTAACTATTACTTCCATCGATAACTTGCTCAATGAACAAGTGTGGATACTTAGTTTTCATGAAATTCTCAAGACCTCGCGTCGATTTCCAACGGACTTCAACTATCGGAATTCCGCTACGCTTCAACCATTTAATCCTTACAATCTATAATCTCAACAGGTTCCTCAACAAAACAAAGAGTTTTGTCTACCCTAATTTCTTCCAATATCACATGTAGGTTTGCATCCGCCAAACACTTCTTCAAATTCGACACATGAAATGTGTCGTGAACACTACTTAACTTGCCCTTATTTCCAAAAAGCCGTATCTACAGTACCTTTTCTACACAACACTTTCACTAACACAAATTATCAACTTCAAACTCTATTTGGCTCCTCACACTATTGCAGTCAATAGCTCCTTTTGACGATCCTCCTATCCGCTTCTGAGCTTTCCTTAACAGTACCACTTTATCAACTAGTATTCTTTATCTTCTGCATCATTTTCGGACCAATCCATCATTTCCTCTCCGCACATGCAGCCCAACAGAGATATGTAACCTACATTTCCTTCCATACAACGCTTCAAATGGAGCACATCGAATACTCGAATGAAAACTATTATTATAGGAAAACTCAGCTAAAGGTAGATGAGTATCACAACTACCACTAAAATCAATCACATACGCTCTTAACATATCCTCCAAAGTCTGAATTGTACGCTCACTTTTTTCCATCTGTTTGAGAATGGTAAGCCATACTCATATCCAACCACGTTTCTAAATCTTTATGCAACGATCTCCAGAATTGCGATGCAAATCGCCCATCTCGATCAGAAATGATCAATGCAGGTACTCCATGCCTCAACACAATCTTATCTATGTAGAGCCTTGACAATTTATCCATACTATAGTCTTCGCAGGTCACAAGAAAATGAGCCGACTTGGTCAATCTATCGACTATTACCCAAATCGTATCGTACCCACTCCTCGACCTCGGTAACTTAGTGATAAAGTCCATAGTGATTTTGTCCCATTTCCACTCGGGTATCTCTGGCTGTTGTAGCAAACCTGACGGTCTCTGATGTTCAGCCTTTACTTTGAGCAAGTCAAACACTTACTAACATATGTAGCTATATCCCTCTTTATACCTGGTCACCAATACATGTCCCTTAAATCATAATACATCTTATCCGCTCCAGGATGAATAGAGTATCTCGTAGCATGAGCCTCGTCCATAATCATAGTCCTTACATTACCAATCAAAGGAACCCATATTCTATCCATAAAGTATAACCCTCCATCTCCCTTCTTTTCCATTTGCTGATCCAAGCTACGCAGGATTTCTGCTAGCGCATTCTCTTCTTTGATTGCCTCATTCTAAGCAGCCAACAACCTTTCTTTAATACTAGACTGAATCATCATCGACATTGCTCGCACACGCTTCGCTTTCACTCTTTCCTTCTTACTTAACGTATTAGCTACTACATTCGCCTTACCTAGATGGTAGCGAATCTCACAGTCGTAATCACTGAACAATTCAATCCATCTTCTTTGGCGCATATTTAACTCCTTCTGGTCGAATATATGCTGAAGACTCTTATGATTTGTATAGATAACACTTTTCGTCCCGTATAAGTAATGTCTCCAAATCTTGAGAGCAAAGACTACCGCACCCAACTTTAAATCGTACGTGGTATAATTTTTCTCATGAATCTTTAATTGCCTTGATGCATACGCAATCACCTTGCCTCTTTGCATGAGCACACATCCCAATCCTTAATTTAACGCATCACAGTAGACTACAAAATCTTTTGCTCCGTCAGGTAACGACAATATTGGTGCATTACACAAATTGTCCTTCAAAGTCTGAAAGGCTTCCTTTTGCTCCACGCTCCACTCGTACTTTTATTCTTCTGTGTCAATGAAGTAAAGGGTTTAACAATCTTAAAAAAGTTCACGATAAAACGTCGATAGTAACCAGCCAATCCCAGAAATGACCGTATTTTTGACGGTGTCTTCGGAGCTTTCCAATTCTTCAATACTTCAATCTTACTTCGATCTACATGAATACCATTGCTATTAACCACATGCCCAAGAAAATGTACTTCTTGTAACCAAAAATCACACTTAGAGAACTTGGTAAACAGACTCTCCTTCTTTAGCAGCTCCAAAACTAGTTTCAAATGACGTGCTCCTCTTTTGACTTTGGATATATTAATATATCATCAATGAACACAATGACAAACTTATCTAGATACGGCTTACACACCTGGTTCATTAGGTCTATGAAAACCGCTGGTGCATTTGTCAATCTGAACGGCATAATTGTGAACTCAAAATGTCCATAACGCGTTCTGAATGCCGTTTTTAGAATTTCCTCTTCATGCACTATCAACTGATGATAACCAGATCAAAGATCTATCTTAGAAAAGTAACACGATCCTTGCAGTTGGTTAAACAAGTCGTCGATACTAGGGAGAGGATAACGGTTCTTGACGGTCAACTTGTTCAATTCTTAGTAGTCTATGCACATACGAAACGATCCATCTTTATTCTTAACGAACAACACAGGTGCTCCCCACGGAGAGTGACTTGATCGAGTAAAACGTATTTTAAATGAATTCTAAGGGTTACGAACTAACGAATAGGGTAGCAAACGAATACCGAATCAAAGGCTAGAAACATAGAAGGGATTTCACATACGCAAATAGATGCGATTTAAATGTCATGACAATCCTTAAAAAGAAAATATAGAATATCTTTACTAATAGGGAACCCAAATGAAAAAAAATCATCAAAACGTATAATGACAAAAGACTCACATATCGAATTAACGATACATATCAAGAATCGATAAACGAGAAAGGTAGAATTTTTATACCAATATTCGATTTAATCCAAGAGAACCAACTAAACATTGTTTTTATAAGAATCACTTTAAACACACAAATTATTTTAAATATATAAATCATTTTATATATGAAAATAATTTTAGATAATTTAACTCACTTTAAATATAAATTTTTTTAAACCTGGTTTTCATAAAATCAAGAGATAGTTATATCAATGCGGTAGCACGTCTTACTCATATAAATTATTTAAAACGTACTTATCAAAGTAAATAAAAATAGGGAGATAATCATATAAAATTTGTATCATATTTTATTCGTAAAGATCATATTACACATAGTTTTGACAGTCAATCGATATCACATCAATTCATAAAAATCTTTGTAGGTGTAGTTTTCAATAAGAATAAAGAGATAGTCATATAAAAGCGCTTATCACATGGTATTCATAAAATCATTTTAAAACAGTTTTCCCCGTAAGATATAATTCAAAAAGATTTTTCACAGTAGGACATCAATATAAAATATGTAACTCAAACAAAGAACATCGTGATACCAAATGGATTGCAAAATACCATAAGGACTCTAACACAAATCTATTGTTTGGAGGCGAAAGAAAGTACAAGGAACCATATAATCAGAATAATAGTTAAACGAACACTTACAAGTGAAATTCATGCAAAGACATTATGGACCAAAAGAAGAACGTAATGACTCATCCATACTAACGATCAAAATAAGAACCAGAGAAAAGCATCGGTACTAACATGTCGCAAACATGTTACGAAAACTAAAGGATGTGAAAAAAGGGAGTAAACATCCACACTAATATGTTATGAACAATTAGTGCTTTAAGAAAAATTAATAATAAACGCAAGGAAAGAACCAAGTGAAACGTACCAATATTCAAAGAAGTAAATCCGAACAATATATATCAAGACGTTGAATGGGAAAAATAGATAATCCGTATCAACAGGGCACGAAACAGGAATCCTAAAATGGGAGTAAGATCTCCGAACGAGTAATCGAGCAATCGAACAACAATAATAGCAGTAATAATAGGTATCCAGGGTACCCGCAAATGTGAGATAGAAGGGAAACTTACTATCTACGCAACTAAGCCTAACATAATCGCTCATCGGGTAAAAAAAGGATTCCAATAGGCAATAACTATATAACCATCCTTATCATGATCTCACATATCACAACATATTACTC